>PVKP010046047.1:0-10353 GCA_004027715.1 Plecturocebus donacophilus | reverse complement strand
CACTTGAACCCGGGAGGTGGAGGTCGCTGTCAGTCAAGATCTTGCCACTGCACTCCAGCCTGGGCAACAAAGCGTGAAACTCTTGTCTCAAAAAAATAAAAATAAATAAAAAAAAGATGTTGAACAAATACAAAGGAGCCAAGCCAAATTCACTAATGAAGAAAAGAATGCAAATTAAATTAATAGCTAACTGGTCCTCATGCATTTGTAAGGCATCAAATCTTCTAACATTCCGTGTTGGTAAAAATGAGGGGAAAGGAATAGTCTTCTATCTTGCTGTATTCACTGGGAGAGCCTATTTGGAAAGCATCTCCTTTGGCCTGACAATTCCATTTCTAGGAGTCCATCCTAATAAAATGCACACATACACAAAGGTATTCACACACACACACCTCACTAGAGCCTGTTTATAGTAACCAAAAAATGAAAACAAGGACCTAATTAAATAACATACATCTATGGGACTCTCTGTGGCATTTAAAAGCATACAGTGGATCAGGTATGGTGGCTCATGCTTATAATCCCAGCATTTTAGGAGACTGAGGCGGGAGGAGCACTTGAGGTCAGGAGTTCAAGACCAGCCCAGCCAACATGGTGAAACCCCATCTCTACTAAAAAAAAAAAAAATACAAACATTAGCTGGGCACAGTGGCAGGCACCTGTAGACCCAGCTATTAGGGAGGCAGAAGAATCGCTTAGACCTTGGAGGCAGGGGCTGCAGTGAGCCAAAATCTAGCCTGGGAGACAGAGGAAGACTCTGTCTCAAAAAAAAAAAAAAAAGCATACAGTGGCTCTCCACATCCTGTTGCGGAACATCATCTGTGGTATACTACAAAGTAAAAAACAAGACGCTGCAAAGAACTCAAAAAATATGATACAATTTGTCTTAAACTGTGTGTATATAAATACATAATAAACAAGCACTCATCTCAAGACACAAGTTCAAGAGAGAAAAAAAGAGAACAAGCACTCAAACACGTATAAAGAACTCCCACAAAAACAACGTAGAAAGAGACACAGCAAACTCTTGTTACCCATAAAGAAGATAGCAAAGCTGGAGGGAATTCGCTTTCTACTTCAGGCGCATCTATTCTGTCCACGTAACACTCCTCACAAGGAACAGATGTAACTTCTGTACTTTTTTCTTTTTTTTTTTTTGAGATGGAATTACGCTCTTGTTGGCCAGGCTGGAGTGCAATGGTGCAATCTCGGCTCACTGCAATTTCCACCTCCTGGGTTCAAGTGATTCTCCTGCCTCAGCCTCCCAAGTGGCTGGAATTATACGCATGTACCACCATGCTCAGCTAATTTTGTATTTTTAGTAGAGATGGGGTTTCTCCATGTTGGTCAGGTGGGTCTCAAACTCCCGACCTCAGATGATCCGTCCACTTCAGCTCCCAAAGTGCTGGGATTACAGGTGTAAACCACCGCATCTGGCCACCTTTTTCTTTTAAATTTACATTTTAAAAAAGAAAGAAAAGAGTACAGCACTACACAGACACCTATAATGTGCCAGCAATTTTCTAATTTCTTGTTATAACAAATGCTTTCACGTTACTATCGACTGAAAAAGAATTCAATAATGAGAATACATAAAACACATACAGTTCAAATAAACAACACTCTGTTCACAAATAGTAAAACCCAGTGTAATCTAAACACATACCTAGGCATTAAGCTCCTGTTTTTTTCATAAAACATCCTTAAGTCTTGAGGACTATTGGCCTATTAAAAAAAAAAAGGTTTAATTTCCTAAACAATGGGAGTAAAACTTCCAAATCATATGATTGACGCTCATATATTTTTTAAGGGACTGAGGGAGTGGGAGTTTCAAGAAAAGGATTGAGGGGAAAGTATGAGCGAGGAGGAAAGGAAAGACAGACGATGCTCATATTCTTGCTACAGAACATAAATTCCCAACTTGAAAGCCATGAATTGCTGAAGGAGCCATAACTGGTCATTAGGAACTCATAAAACCTGTGAAATTGTGTGAGTATAATGTATCTTTTCTGAGGTACCTTTTTCAAGGTCAGTCTCTCAGAGGAGTCTGAAACTTAGAGTAGATTAAGGACCACTATTCTGAAGGTTACATGGCCTACCCAATATGTAGATTATTGTTGTGTAAAATTCAGGTGTACTTTACCTTAGGAGCCTAAAGGAATTCAAAGAAAAGAACTATGTATACTGCTACTATTCAGTCTCTCCACAGCTGATAACAACAGCTACGACTTAGTGAAGCCTCCTCTATATGCAAACTAGATTAAGAAATTAAAAGTGTTTAACTTGACTGTGTCACTAATTTTCTTAGTATTATCTTGGGCAAATATTTTCACTTTGTTCCAGTTTTCAAATTCAAAGATCTTCTTTGTAACATAAGAAATTATAACATGGCGGCCGGGCATGGTGGCTCACGCCTGTAATCCAAGCACTTTGGAGGCCAAGGCAGGCGGATCACCTGAGGTGGGGAGTTCAAGACCAGCCTGACCAACATGGTGAAACCCCGTCTTTATTTTTAAAAAAAGAAAAAAGAAATTATAACATGGCAATATTAACTCAAAAGAAATCATTGCGATTATATTCTACAGGGTCAGTCTTTGACAGGATATTGGGGGAGAGGAGGAAAAGACAGATCCATAATAATTTCCGTAAAGCGTATATAATTACTTCCCTCTCACCTAGCAGTGTCAGGGACAGACAGCTAGAGGTGGTTTCCAGTGATCTCCCCAGACCACCCTCAGCCCTCATGTGGATTCCAGGCTAAGCAGGAAGCTCTGGTGTCACCATTCACATCCATTTCCCAGCAGGCTGTTATCCCTGACCCCAGCTAGTTTTTACTAGCCTGGAAAACATACAACAGGCTTCATGCCCAGTTCAATTACAAAGGGCAGGCAAACAAAAGGAGAAAAGCAAAGGATGTTCTGAGTCATTAACGCAGTTTTTGCCTATAACAGAATCAAAGTAAGTCACAGAGAAGCCAAAAACACTGCTTTCAAAGTATTCTTCATTTTACAAATCAAAGGCAACTATAAAATAAGAAGATTCCAAAACTGAGGACATAAGAAAAAAATCAGGCTACCTGAAAAGGTGGTTTTCCAACTAGGCATTGGTATATGACTGTTCCTATGCTCCACAAGTCAGCCTTAGCATCATAATGTTGAGACATAATAACTTCAGGAGCCTAGGTACAGAGAAATTTAAGGGGTATGGAGTACGTTATTCACATAATTAATATGCACATATTAATTAACTGGTTAAAATGACACTCCTAACAAACTACCAGAATAAAACAACCCCCTGTGATAGTTCTCTAATCAAATAACTTAGAACTATATAATTATATATTGAGATTTACTAGTAAATCTCAAAAACAATGCTGCATGAAAAGATGCAGTTATAGAAACAAATGTTTCAACTGATTATAATGGACATACGAAGTCCAATGACAGGACTGAAATAATAATAAAAAAAAATACACACCAATTATAGGACAGAGGTTCCCTGAGGTGTGTGAGAGAAGCAGAGGAGGAAATGAAATCAGGGAAAGGTGCAAAGGCACTTGGGCTGTTTCCAAAATATTTTATTTCTTTTAAAAACAATATCAAGATACCCAGACACCAGGTCAGGAAAAAAAAAAAAAAAAAACAAGATCAAGACAAACATGGCAAAATGTTAACTTTGTGAAATATGGATGGTGGGTACATGGGTGTTTGCTATATTATTCCCTATGTTTTTTGTAATCTGAACACTTTCATAGTAATAGAAAAACTATGATGCAAAACTTCACACAATAATAAAAATTGTCCTAAAAGCAAAACCATTTATCTGCTGCTTTGTTACAGGTATTTTCCCATCTCTCATCAAATTCTGCTTTTTAAATATACCATTAATCAGCACTATTAAATAGAAATGGAAAATATACTTAAAGATAGTAAGTTTTATTTCCCAGATGTAACATTTCTTTTCAATTTTAATTCCCTTTGGAAATGGTGTCTTCCTGTGTCCATAGCTGGCCATGAATTCCTGGGCTCCAGCAGTCCTCTTGCCTCAGCCTCCCGAGTAGCTGAGTTTAAAGGCATGTATCACTACACCCAGCTCGGGCATAACATTTTTATTTATTTTCCCTAGTAAATTTCTTATTAAGTCAATTTCCTTTAATAATCAGCCAAAGCACTCTAACCTCATGGCTGAACTAATTTTGCACTCAAGAAGTACAAAGTATCTTGCATTGGAACTGAATCATTTTCTGAAAAAAAAATAATAATAATAAAGAAGTACAAAGTAATTTTAAAATTCACATAAAATTATAAAATTTATTATATAAAAGCAGTAAAATTAGGATCAAGAAAGTAAAGCTGATAATTTTTTTTGAAATGTGATTACTAGTTCAAAGTTGATTTTAGTTGAGAGAAATTTCTAATTTAATATAAACCCATTTTAAACTTAAAACTAAAATAGGGACATTTATTTCACATAATTCTGAAGCTCTAAAATTAAGGTATTTCCAGACTAAATACTGCACATTAGTTTACAAGTTTCATAGCCTAACCCTATAATATATAATGATATCTATATGAGAGGATAAAGGGGAAAGCTGAGATTTTTCAGCTTTGAGTGTGAGGCTGATGGAAAAAACATCTATAATATAGGGATCCTGTCAAAAGAGTTAACATGCAAAAGATGAGCACCTTACAGCTGAAGAACTGCTCCCAGAAGATAGTTGTTAAGCATTCCTAGTATTATACATTATGTACAGCATGACTATTCTTGATCAATTTTTATTTTCAAATTAATGGATTTGTGCCATAACTAATCTTTTTTAAACAATAAAAACAAATGGGCAAACATGACTTACTTTTACAGTCCACTATGCTAAAGCAAAATATGTCTGTATTATAGCATCATCAGTAATATAATCAACATCAGGAATAATAACTCGGACTATATGTAAAATCACATCTTATTTGGAATCAAGCATTATATTTAAATTCCAATGCTTATGGAGCCACACTTTAAACACACAAGGATGCAAACACTCACTCACCATGTACATGGGGGATCCACACAGTGTTGCAGCCATCATGTTACTATGTAGGTAACGAGCAAAACCAAAATCCGCTATTTCACAAAATAAAAAGTAGAAAAGCAAATGATATTTTTGTTCATAATCTAACATATATGATTCTTCAAGACAAAGAAGGCACAAAGGACTGTGAAAAAATAAACAGCTTATTGAATAAGACTGTCCACCAAAGAAAAAAGTAGCTACCTTGATTTCAACAAGCTAAAAAGAGTAGTAATCGTCAACTGTACAAGTCATTGCTCTGCCAGATTTGTAACCAAGGTACACCAAACTTTGCAAGTGAAAATACTAATTATAAGTTCATTAATAAAGCTTTCATTAAATATCAATACCAGATGTAGAATGTGAACAATTATGTTTTTCTTTTCTTTTTTTTTCTTTTTTGAGGCGGAGTCTCGCTCTGTTGCCCAGGCTGGAGTGCAGTAGTGCAATCTCAGCTCAATGCAACCTCTGCCTCCTGGGTTCAAGCAATTCTTCTGCCTCAGCCTCCCAAGTAGCTGGGACAAGAGGCATGCGCCGCCACACCCGGCTAATTTTTGTATTTTTAGTTGCCCTGGTCTTGAACTCCTGACCTCATGATCTGCCCACCTCAGCCTCCCAAAGTGCTGGGATTACAGACTTGAGCCACTGTGCCCAGCCAATTATGTTTTTCTTTATTGTTTCAAATCCTTTTGAGATACTGCTAAAAAAGAAAAATGAAAAAACTGCCAAGGGTTAAACTAGATGGTCTCTGAGATCCCTATGTCAAAAGCCTAGGAATTGTAAAGAATCAGGTTAATCTGCTGCCAGTAACCACACCACATCAATTTCTCACTCAAGAGAAGCAGGTATTCACAGTTAGAGTTCTCAACGTGGGCCTGTAGCACTGCCTGAGATTTAGCAGACACTATCAATAAAGTTAAGGATTCACCTATCTAAGCAACCTCCACAACCTCAATAAAAATATCAAACTGTATCAATAAAATCTATCATTTGGCTGGGCGTACTGGCTCACACCTGTAATCTCAGCACTTTGGGAGGCTGAGGCGGGCAGATCGCCTAAGGTCAGGAGTTCGAGACCAGCCTGGCCAACATAGTAAAACCCTTTCTATACTAAAATACAAAATTTAGCTGGGCATGGTGGTGCATGCCTGTAATCCCAGCCACTCAGGAGGCCTAGGTTGCAGCAAGATCTCAGCTTGCTGCTGAGATCACACCACTGTACTCCAGCCTGGGCAACAAGAGCAAAACTCCCAATAAAAGAAAAAATTAATAATCCATCATTCAACAAAGCTGAAGTTGCCTAAAAATAGTTTCAAAAATGTTCTTTCCACAACACAATACACGGCCATTTACCTATTTTGATGCGAATACCACTGACACTCGACTTTCTGCGATTGGCATAGGACAGCAAGATGTTCTGTGGTTTGAGATCTCGGTGGATGATTCCCTTGCTGTGCAGGATTCTCATGGCAGCTGCAATCTGATGCAAAAACACTCTGATAGTGTCTTCACTGAGAGTTCCTTTCACTGGTACAAAAGGAGTCACGTAAATATTTAAGCACACAAAATCAAATTCCATCTGCATATTCCATCAACATCGCTGGGTTGTGAAGGAAAGTATGAAGGGAATAAGGAATCTTTATTCACATTTATTCATTTTTAACTTTAATAACTGAAGTCTATGAAGAAATGCCAGATTTCTCAAGACTTAAAATCAATCTGTTGTAAACAGAACTGGCACTTTCATCTTTTGTTTCACCTGTGTCTTTTGCTTTTCCCTTCCTGTTTTTACTGCTGAAGGTGCCCACATGACTCTGAACACCATAGGTACTCAATAAACATGAATCTCCTTTACCAGCCAAAAACTCAGTTCTCCTTCATATCAGTCAAATATCTGGAATAAGTGTCCATATTTAATTCTAACCATTATGTGAACACAAATGAAAAACAAGCAAAATCCTTGACCAGAGGGACCTGGATACTACTCCTACCTGTAGCTGTGAAGCATCTATGTTCCTGCATCTTCTCTGTCCTTTTCTCTCCCACATACCTGTCCCACCATAATATCTTTCATAACTAAAGATACCCCAAGAATAAATGTTTTAACCTATTTCACCACTATAAAGAGGTGATATGAGCTGGGAGCGGTGGCTCATGCCTGTAATCCCAGCACTTTGAAAAGCCGAGGTGGGTGGATCACGAGCTCAGGAGATCGAGACCATCCTGGCCAACATGGCCAACTCCCCATCTCTAGTAAAAACACAAAAATTAGCTGGGTGTGGTAGCGCATGCCTGTAGTCCCACCTACTCAGGAGGCTTGAGGCAGGAGAATCACTTGATTGTCGGGAGACGGAGGTTGCAGTGAGCCAAGATAGCGCCACTGCACTCCAGCCTGGTGACAGAACAAGACTCTGTCTCAAAAAAAAAAAAAAAAAAAGACGATCCCTCTGTGCCATATATAAAAGTTGATGAGACTAACTATATGAGGTTGACATAATGATTAAATAAAACCCATTTAATAATGAAAACTTGCAGCTGGGCACAGTGGCTCAGGCCTGTAATCCCAGCACTTTGGGAGGCTGAGGGCAGGCAGATCACAAGGTCAGTAGTTCAAGACCAGCCTGACCAACATGGTGAAACCTCATTATCTAATAAAAAAACAAAAAAAATTAGCTAGTATGTGGTGCACACCTGTAATCCCAGCTACTCAGGAGGCTGAGGCAGGAGAATCACTTGAACCTAAAAGGCGGAGGTTGCAGTGAGCTGAGATGGTGCCACTGCACTCCAGCCTGGTGTCAGAGTGAGACTCTATCTCAAAAAATAGATAATGAAAACTTGTGCTCATTTCAGCAGCACATATACTAAAATGGGAATAGAGGGATTAGCAAAAAAAATTTTTTATTAAAACATTTTAAAAATACAAACACTTTAAAAAAAGGTTTGCACATAATATTTCAATGTAGTAAGTATGCAAATAAGTTTATTATAATGAGTCTAAAAGTCACAAGTGTAATTCCTTACCTACACTAAGGATTTAATATCCATGAACCTATTTAAATTATTTGTGAATGCATGTCTGTTCATGTAATTCTTAGAATATGTTCTACATAACATATTCCATTTGCAAATAAGAGAAATAACATTAATACATGGAACAAGTGCCATATTATGGTTTTAAAATCATTTTAATGACCTGTCAAGCAATACATGCCCTTAACATCTTCAAATAAAATAAATCTTTATGGTTTAAAAATTATCAAATATGCCAAGTGCTGTGGCTCATGCTTGTATTCCCAGCTCTTAGGGAGGCAGAGGCGGGAGGACAGCTTGAGCCCAGGAGTTCAAGACCTGTCTGGGCAATATAGCGAGACCCCATTCTCCACAAAAAGGAAAAAAACAAAAAAAAAGACCAAAAAAATTATCAAATATGGCCCAATGCATGGTTCACGCCTGTAATCCCAGCACTTTGGGAGGCCATGGCGGACTGATTGCTTGAGCCCAGGAGTTTGAGGCCAGCCTGGGCAACATGGTATGACTCCATCTCTACAAAAAAAAAAAAAAGAAAGAAAAATTAAGGCCAAGCACAGTGGCTCACACCTGTAATCCCAGCACTTTTAGAGGCCAAGGTGGGCCGATCACCCAAGCTCAGGAGACCGAGACCACCCCAGGTAACATAGTGAAACACCACCTCTACTAAAATACAAAAAATTAGCCAGGTGTGGTGGCACACATCTGTAGTCCAGCTACTCAAGAGGCTGAGGCACGAGAATTGCTTGAGGCCAGGAGGCAGAGGTTGCAGTGAGCTGAGATTGTGCCACTGCACTCCAGCTTGAACTATAGAGTAAGACTCCATCTCAAAAAAAAAAAAATTTTAATTAAAAAAATTTTTTAAATCATCAAGTACTTTTTTTCTGTGTGGGCTCTTCTTAACCTGTTCTTTTTAAAAAAAAAAAAAAAAAAAAGACAGGGTTTCACCATGTTGGCCAGGCTGGTCTTGAACTCTTGACCTCAGATGATCCTCCCGCCTCGGCCTCCCAAAGTGCTGAGATTACAGACGTGAGCCACCGTGCCCAGCCCCTTAACCTGTTCTTAACCTATCTTCCCTTTTTTCCATTTTTGGGGATTCTTTTCCTGATTTTCTCTGAAAAAAAAAAAAAATTCAAAATACACTAAAACATAGAAAAAGAGAAAACTTTCATAATATCATCTTGGCCAGGCATGGTGGCTCACACCTGTAATCCCAGCACTTTGGAAGGCTGAGGCGGACAGATCATGAGGTCAGGAGTTTGAGACCAGCTTGGGCAGCATGGTGAAACTCTGTCTCTAATAAAAATACAAAAATTAGCCAGGCATGGTGGCACACACCTGTAGTCCCAGCTACTCGGGAGGCTGAGGCAGGAGAAATGCTCCAACCCATGAGGTAGAGGTTGCAGTGAGCCAAGATCGCACCTCCAGCCTGGGTGACAGAGTGGGACTCCATCTCAAAAAAAAAAAAAGTGAAAAGAAACATATAATTAATATATTTAACCCAATATATCCAAAATACTACCATTTCAACTTGTAATAAGTATTTTTAAATTAACAAGATTTAATTATTCTTTCCTGCTGATGAAATATTCAAAATCCATTGTGTATTTTACACTTACAGCACATCTTGATTCTGGGTAGCCACATTTCAAGAGCCCAATGTGGCTACAGTACAGCTTTCAATCATTCCTCTAAGGATTAGAATTTCTTTCACATGTCTTTAAAGTGCTTTCAAACTACAAGGGATTCCTTTAAGGACTGTGGCAGAGAAAGACCAGGGAGAGGTTAAAAAACCAAAACTATACAGCAGTATAAGTAAACATTGGCACTAGAACCATGCTTGCCTGGCTGACTCCAACATTCAAACTCTTAACCATTCAAGCCTCCTAACAATACTGCCGTAGAATATCAAACACAGAGTTCAACAAAACTGTCTTAATAGTGCTTCTATGGGTGAATAATAGTTCTGTTAACCAATGAGACCGATAACTTTTTTTTTTTTTAACAACATGCTCTCTAGAAAAGAAAAAACTGATATTCTAAAGAGGGCTGTAAGCTGCTGTCACTCAGTCTGACCCCACGTAGAAAGGTGGTTCACCAGGCACACTAAGGACGTCAAGAAAGGCAGAGCATGGTGCTTTCCAGCTTTTACTCCTTTCCACCAGCAGTGAATGAAAGTGCCTGTCTCACTGCGTTTTATTGATGAATAATCAACATTTTGAAAATTTGGCCGGGCGTGGTGGCTCACACCTGTAATCCAAGCA
>PVKP010046046.1:0-15807 GCA_004027715.1 Plecturocebus donacophilus | reverse complement strand
GTTTTTGATGGCTGCATAATATTCCATGGTGTATATGTGCCACATTTTCCCTGTCCAGTCTATCATTGATGGGCATTTGGGTTGGTTCCAGGTTTTTGAAATTTTTTTTTTCTCTATCAGGCCTCTCCTCCTAACACCTCCTACTTACCTTCCCATCATAGTGACTTTTATGAAGGTGATTCCTAATCAGCTTCAGTACTCAGCAATTTCATCAACCCTTCAAGTTCACAAGAAAGTCTTTACTGATATTCTAGACTAAGTCAGATCCATGTTGTTTGATACTCCTTGTACTTACTCCTTGAAGAATTATTTCTAGTCTGGTTAAATAATATGTTTGACTATCTCAAGTAGATTGTTCAGTTGAAGAGGGCAAGGACCATATTTTCCTTGAACCTCTCTGTCCCTGGAGTCTGGCTCAGTGCCTGGTACATAGTGAGCACTTAATAGATTTGTATCAAATACATGAATAAAAGAACTTAAGCACTTAATAGATTTGTATCAAATTCATGTATTCCATTGGGATATGGCAAAGTACTCCTAAAAAGAGCCACTGGCAGTTCTCTATAGGAGTTCAAAGACATCACAATATTCTTCTACACATTTTTTGAGATCTTACATGGCTCTCCTACTTTCTGTCTTCAGGAATCTTATGACCCCCTGACCATATCTCTATTACTGCCCTTACTGCCCCATCTTGTAAATCATTTTTCTAATGTCCAGACTGAGATTCTCAAAGGGCATACCGAACACATTGTCTTTTATAATCTTTTAGGTATGTCACAAAAAGTATATTAGATTCTTAATAGATTTTAATTCATAATATTTATGCAAATATAATGTTATTTGCCATTTCAAATCTAGAAAGAAAAGTTTAGGTGAATCCTTGCAGTACACTTGATTTCTGAGGCTTACCAAAACACTTGATTTCAGAAGCAGACCAAAGCAGAACAGTGAAGTTTCCACATGATTTCAGAAGCTGGCCAGAGGTACCAGAGGTGAGTCAATATCATAAATTCACACTTTATTAAACAAAGCATTTGAATGGGAATTGTGTGACCTGGGAACATAGGAAGCTATGAAACATGGATTTCTCATGAGCCATCATTTATTCTCAAAGAGTTTTAAAATAAAATTATGCCCTGAGTCTAATAGTTGAATGTGTGGTGACCTCTTCAGTTTGTTTTTTAGCCATGTTATGGACAATTATAATATAATCACATGGGTTTCTATTTCTTCATCTAGTGCTGAAATATTGAAAATGAACAGTAGAATGCAATAATATTTTACTAAATGAAATTAGTTCAAAATGTTTGGATGAACTAAAAGAGCCATAATAGCTTGAGCAATGGGTTAAACTTGGGTTGATAGCCTTGATATACTTCAGAAACATCCTTTATTTAGGAAATAGATTTCACATACCTTTATAGTTTTTTACATTAGAAATGATATCACAGTTTTAAGTGTGGAAACCTGGATTTCCAGTTTATTTGTAAACTCTTCAAACACCAGTCCCAGATCATCTCCTCTCTTACATCTGTTAAGTTACTTAACACAAGGCAAAGTGTAGAAGAGAGATTTAGTCAATGATTTTTAAACAGCCTTAAACACTTACCTTCTATATAATTAAAAAAAAGTTTTTAACTTTTCAATTTTTTTCTGCTGTCCCTGAGCGAGATTATTTTCTTCTTTGCTTTTTATGATTTGTTAAAGCAACTGCTCTATACCTATTGTATTATTTTCTTCAAGTAGTGTTGGCTAAACAATGTGTATAATTATATACAATTTCTTTAACCTCTAATAGCTGGTTTTCACAGTTACAACTCTCAGATAGTTTACCCATAAAAGAAAAGATAATAATGCCTGATTTTCTTAGACAACTGAGAGATTCAAGTAAAATTGTGAATTAGAGATGTTTAAAAGTCTGAAGTATTTTGAAAATAATATAAAGTGTTTGAGTGAAGGGGGATATGAATCCAGAGAAAATATTGTGAAATAGGGGTCAGAGATCAGATTTCATTGGCTTTCAATATTACCAAACATAAATGTGTGACACATGAAGCCAAGGTCTCAAAAAAAAAAAAGTAATACTTTAGGCTACTTTGGAATGATCTACATTAATAAAGGCTGCAATCCCATATTTAAGGAAAAGCCAATCCAGTTTCACTCTGGGTAGGCAAACCTCTTTTAAATAAGCATGTTTCAAAATCCCACATTTCAAGAGACAGAGAAACTGGGTTTTGCCCCAAGGATGGCCATAACAATTTTAATGTATCAATTTTCTAAAAGAATTTCAAGATATAAAGGCCACCTGTGTAAGAATGTGAGGTTTGGAAATTACTTCATATGCTGGAAGTTTGCAGATAAGGGAGTATTTAGTTTTAAGAAGAGAAAGAGATTTTGAATGATTTTCTTTAAATACATATAAGTTACAACATTTATTCAGAATGTGCCTTATGGTCAGAGAGTTCCCAGAGATAGTTATAATGCATAGAGAATATAGCAATTTCAGCTTAATTTAGAAAGAAGAGTTTAATAAATGGAGATGCAACTGTCTCAATATAAGCTGTCCATCCCTAGAGAATTGAAAACAGACAACATATTAATGGAATCTTTTGTATTGTACATATCAACCTCTAAATGAGTAGATGAACCAAATAAATTCCATAGTTTCTTCTACAGATACAAGTTAATGTGTTCTGATGAGAACACTCATGGTGAGTTTTGGAGCTCAAAGTCAGCTCTATGTTTTGTAAATATTGAAAGATTTTGGAGCTCTTCAAATTTCACCCAGACCAAAATCTTAACATTCCCTTCAGTTTATTAAAAATCCTACCTGGCTTTTGCAACATGTGCATTTCCTCCTTGTGATTTAATCAATATCATCTAAAGTGATTATTTACCACATCCCAAGATACTTGATTATTGGATTATTGCAATTGCAATAATTAAATTCTTAGTGTACTAAACCTAGGCCAGTGAGTTCACCTTCTTGATCCTCAGTTTTTTCATCTATAAAAAAGGTGTTTAGTTCCAATTTCTGTACTCTTAGCATAAGCCTAGTCAACATCAAATGCTAGCCATCTATTTAAAGAAAACTGCCATGCTTTGGTTTTAGAACTCTGTTTTGTAATTCCTCTCAGAGTCAATTTATGAGCAGCACAAGAATATAAGTCTCATTAGGTTATAATCAAATCTTTTTTTTAACCAAAAACTGCATTACCCAGCTTGATCACTCATCTTATTCACTAGACTTGGCTCTGAATGACTTTTAGCTATTTCTAAAAATTGAATCCATCTGCAAGAGATGAAGATTTACCACTATTGAGGTTTTCAAAAAAGAATGTGCTACAAGCTTTTAAGAAAATTCCAAAAGAGGAATTCAAGCAGTGTTCTAAGTTATAGCTCTATCATTAAAATCATTGTATAATTGCCCAAGGAACAGCAATCATTTCAAGGTGTAACTTCTGATACAAAAAAGTAGTGATATTGCACAACAGTCATGTTTTATTCACATAAAATATTAAGTAATAATGCCAAGCAGCATGTGAGTGAGAAGAAACAGAAGTCAAGGAGCTGGGACTGATTATCACTTTATACTGAGATAGTCAAAGAAGATTAAATGGAAAAATTAGATCTGTTCTAGATTTTGAAAGGTATATAGATTATTAGCACTTTTTATTATCTCAACTTTAAAGCTATATTTTATTTCATTAGACAGCAATAGTTAGTAATACTAGTGTCTTAGTAATTCAGGCTGCCACAGCAGAATACCTCAGACTGGGCAACTTATAAACAACAGATACATATTGCTCACTGTTATGGAGGCTGGAAATCCAAGATCAAGGTACTAGCAGATTCAGTGTCTGATAAGGGCTTGTTCTTTCCTTCAAAGATGTAACATTCAAAGATGTAACATTTTTGCTGTGTCCTTACATGGCAGAAGGAGCAAAAAAAAAAAAAAAAAAATCTCCCTCATGCCTCTTTTATAAGGGTATAAACCAAAAGTATCTAAGGCATGTCTCAATCAATTTAGAAAATTTATTTTGTCAAGGTTAAGGATGCACCCATGGCACAGCCTCAGGAGGTCCTGAGGACATGTACCCAAGGTGGTAGGGGCACAACTTGGTTTTATACATTTTAGGAAGTTATGACACATCAATCAATACATGTAAGCTGTGCACTGGTTTAATCTGGAAAGGCAGGACAACTCAAAGCGGGGTGGGGGGAGGCTTCCAGATTATAGGTAGATTTAAAGATTTTCTGATTGGTAATTAGTTGAAACAGTTATTATCATAGAAAGGGGATTATAATAAGGGATTGTGGAGGTCCAGGTTTTATCATGTGCATGAAGCATCTGGGCATAAACATTGAGACCATAGCACCTAGAGCACCTAGTTACCTCTCACTCAGAAAAGTTAAATTCTGAAGAACTAGATAAAAGACAGTGAAGCTTTGCCTGGAAGGGTCTGAGAAAGCCAAAGCCAGGGGCCACAGTTCACAGGAGGATGAAGTAAGTGGGCAACTAGAGGGATGATCTTTGTTCTCTCTACCTCCCTGACAACATGTACAGTTCTCCTGCCTATCAGGGCCAGCATTTTCCTAAAGAGGTAAAATCTCATCCCCCAAACAACTGCCACCACCAAGACTGCCCATAAACGACATCAATAAGAAACTGAGCAAGATCTGTTCTGCTTGTCAGGGAGGTGGAATAGGACTTATGGGACTCAGATACACAATTATATTTGTCTACTTTGAATATCTGTTTGGTTCTTAACCCCTACTATCCTACCCAAATTTACAGGATTTTGTTTTGTTTTATTTGTTTCTAGAAAGATGCTATGAGATGTTAGGGAATAAGACTTTTAATTCTGACTTTTATAACCACACCAAAATAATGGCTACTAAGTGAAAAGATTATCAGGCATTTTAAAGCATAGAGATGGGTTCACAAAAGGAGATCAGAGATGATTAAAATGACCTTCTTGCACTTAGAAGTGTCACTCAAGTGAAATCTATTTGCTTTTTCTATGCCTCAAACAACACAGGGATGGAGAATGTCGGGAAACCAGTGTGTCACATGTAAGTAAATCTCTCAGTGCAATAAAGGTCATTTGCAACTCATGTGCCTTGGTATTTGTCTTCAAGAACACTAGAAGTAATAACATACTCTTCTAAGGAAATTTAATCATATTAATTAGAATTTAGGCAGATAAAAAATTTTTAATCTAGTGTCTGGAAACTGAAAAATATGTAATATAAAAAAACAGATAGTTGATGTCCCTTTCCATAGATTACATAGTAAATCTATGTTTGCTGAGTTACAGTTAAGACGTTCTTGAAAAGGAAATCAGAATTTAATGTAGAATAGCTTCACTGTGTTGGAATTCAGTCTAGCACTCTGGTATTTTTTTCTTGGCCTCTTTACCAAATTCTTAATCTGTAGAAAACATGTCAAAAATGAGTCAATAACAAAGCTTGCCACTCAAACAGGAGACTCAACAACAAATACTGCCCAACTGCCATTGTTTAAGCTACAGTTTATTTATGAACAATTGAATCTCATTATTTCAGCCAAATTATGTTTTACTGCAGTGAGAAGCCAAAAAAAAAATAATTTAAACTGTTTTTTTTCCCCTACACTTCAGAATTTAGTGATATGGAAAAACATTGAACTCTCAAGAAAACAGAAATGTCTTTTTACTTAAGAGGAATATCCCCGGAATAATAACCAGAAAATGTTATTGACCTAGAAGACAGGAAGAAAAAAATGCAGTTTAGCCAGATTTTTATCATCCACATAGTTATTTAGAGAGGGACTGTTACAATACAAAACATAAACAGTGGATGCTTTTGAAAGTTATATGTGTTTAGCAGAAAGTGTGTTATGTCGTTCAGAATATTTGTCTTACTAAATGTCTAAGCATTATAATTAAAACTAATAACACTACTGAAATTGAGTGAGGCAATGTGCTAAATTAGTTGCATGGATTATCTCCTTAAACTGTTATGAAAACACTGTGAAGTTCTTCTACAGATGAGAAAACTGAGACTCCAATGAGTTGAGTAATTTGGTTGAGGTTACCCCTCAGGTAATCGATAAAGTTACACTGCTGTTTTAGTAAACTGGAATATAATTTGAACTGGCTTAGAGTTCAAAAGAAAAATAAAACAAAAGGAATATATTATTTCATGAACCTGAGCAGTCCCAGAAATTTATATTTTAAATAGGCATTTAACTGAGCTTTGTTAATCAGAATGGGCTAGGTTCCATTGCAATAATAAACTCCTAATCTCAGGGGCTTTGAACAATTAATTTTTTTTCTTTCCTAAATATACAAACATAGGTCAGCTAGAGGCTGACTTACTTTAGAAAAAGAAAGTATGCTGAACAGATCCTCTTGAAACTTCCACCCAGAAGTGAAATCCATCCTTTTATTTACCCTTCTTTAGATACAACACATTTTGTGGCCATATCTAAACTCAAAGTGACAGGGAACTATTTAGTGAATAGTATTTATGCAAGTATTCTGAAGACTTCATTTGAGACAAATGCCGCTTTGATTCTTGGCTAGTTTTTTCATTAACACTTTACAAACCTGACTTTTGTTTTTCTCTATAAATTTGAATATCCATTATTGCTGCTGAATTTGTCTTCCTCATTTCTAGGTGCAACAGAAATTCTATCCATAAGTTATTTTCTGCAACTAAGAAGTCAAAAGGCATTTCCTGTTCAATAATTTATTTGCTTTTATTGTATTTTTTAACACTCGATTTGTCGAAAAATCATTCAATATACTCATAATGTACAGTAAAACCTGATACTTTTTAGAAACCATTCAGTAATTAAACAGGGCAAAAAAAAAAAAATCAAGGAAGTTAACTTTATATTCTCAGCAGAATACAACTACCAACTATTTTCTGAACGTTTGTATATAAGTTAGTTATTTGAAAATCTTTTCTATTTTTCCATTGGGGTAATATTAATTATAGTGATTGGCATTTCTGGAAGACTATTCCAATGCCTAATTAACTCATTAGTATGTATGTTCACAATAAAATGATGTAAAATAAAACAGTATAAAATATAATACCTTTACTACACTAGTAATTCAATAGAACAAAGAATGTAAAATCCAAATAATATGTTTGTTCTGCGTATTTTATGCTAATACCAAGCAAGCCTTTTTAATTAGAGAAGAATGAAGAGGTAGGCAGATATTTTGCGGATATTTTGAAGGGGACTTATGGGTATTTACACAGGTTTAAATGTTATTGGCAGTGGATCTCAATTATTCCTAATTGCCGCTTCAAATCATATGATGTCCTTGCTTTAATACAAGTATATCACTAACAATACTTTAAAATTTCAATTTATGATTAGCCTATTGTTGGAATCATGATTGCAATAATGAGAATGAGAATAAAAAGTTAATGAGTAAGAAAAAAAAAACAGAGAGAAAATGTACTGTTAACTGGGACAAAGTTTTAACAGCTAAAAGGGGAAATAATGCAATTGAACTGGATGAAGCCAGGCACAGTGACTCATGCCTGTAATCCCAGCACTTTGGGAGGCCGAGAAAGGCAGATCACCTGAGGTCAGGAATTCGAGAGCAGCCTAACCAACATGGAGAAACACTGTCTCTACTAAAAATACAAAATTACCCAGGCATAATGGCACCTGCCTGTAATCCCAGCTGTTTGGAAAGCTGAGGGAGGAGAATCGCTTGAACCCGGTAGGCAGAGGTTGCGATGAGCCGAAATTGTGCCACTGCACTCTAGCCTGGGCTACAAGAGTAAAACTCTGTCTCAAAAAAAAAAACAAAAAATTAACCGGATGTGTTTACATTGTGAAAATGTGTCTCATGGTGAGGTATTGTGTTAGAGGGACTTCCCGCCTCTGGCCAGCTAGGGCCCTTTGTTTCCACTTTCTCACCTCAGGCAGGCTAGGTAGAATCTTCGTTTCTGATTTTCATGCCTCTGGCTCTTGGAGGTGGGGGCTCTGTGATTTACAGCTGTAAAACAGTAGCCAATCCGGTAAAGGATTCAAAGATCACTTAATCACGGGGAAGTTTGAAAGAACCCCTCTCATTGGATGACTACAGGAATGGTACAGGAATAACTCAGGGGTAAAAGCTCTAGCCACTCCAGCCGGGAGAGCACCCTCTCTCTGGGTCCCCTTCTATAGTGTGGAAGCTGTCCTTTCACTCTACCTAATAAATCGCACTATCACACACTCTTTGGGTCCACGAGTTCTATCTGAACTGTAACACCACAACACCGAGGCCCCTTTCCCCATTCTTGGGGGTTAGGAAGGCCAATCTGGCTTCAGTTACTCCACTTCTGTGGTGACCTAGAGCTTAGGACTCCTGGTTTTCTCCCATGTGGCCTGCGTTTGACTCTGGTGTGGGAACGAGGGATTCCGAGAATCCGGCTGCAGCTACTCCGGTTACGAGGGGAAATACTTGAATTATTGCTGGAAAAATACAGCGTAGAAAGGAAAAATGTGGTCTGTGCATGATCCATTGGCAAAAATAATAATAAAGTTGATGTGTCATAAAAACATTTGTCAGCGAAGTTATATAACTGAAGGTAAGAGAAAAGGGGAGAATAGAATCGCTTGCTGGGTTTTTTAAATAATGAGTCTGAGTGGGACTTGAGGTTGTGAGATGACAAGAGTGAGAGGATAAAGGAAGAGACAGTGAGAATGAGCTGAAAAGGAGACTGAAACATACTTTCCTTAATATTTAAGAATTACATAAGCTAAATGTCACCTCACCATTTAAGCTTCCTGAAGATGGGTTAGAATTCTCACCCCACAGTCATATCCTTTTTAATGGAACTAGCCCAGAATCTCTATCTGCTTTTTATCTGTGGATCAATTATCTGGCAACTTTCTGAGTAGATTAAATTTTTTGGACTTCACTACATTATGCTCTAATTTCCTTTTTCTTCTGCCTCACACCAATCCCGTCATCAGGATCAATCCTAGGGAATTTCACCAGAATACATCACAGATAAGAAATAAAATATTAACAAACACAGAGGCAGGAAAAAAAATGGAATGGCAGAGGTCCAAGTAGGACAGTGATCTGATTCAAAAGAATCAAATGTGTATGAGTGAGTGCTTATGGATCAGGCACTATACTATGACATTTCTGTTTAATAATCAGCATTTTAGTGCTTATATTCTCAGCAACCATAGATATGAGCTAGAGCGCTAACTGGCATAGTCTCATAGTCTCATAGTCTCAGAAACCAGAGTAGGGCGATGACAGGTAGAGATCCCTGGAGAAGTCAGCCTGAGGGTCAACTCTGGGATCTAAAAATGTAACTTTTGTGTCCCTGTCTTTTCCCAAATCTCCCACCTTGAAT
This sequence comes from Plecturocebus donacophilus, assembly GCA_004027715.1. Classification (NCBI taxonomy): domain Eukaryota; kingdom Metazoa; phylum Chordata; class Mammalia; order Primates; family Pitheciidae; genus Plecturocebus; species Plecturocebus donacophilus. The sequence goes on along the minus strand of PVKP010046046.1, from coordinate 6,435 downwards.
ACCCCTTGAGGAACAATTACATCAAAGCTTACTTTTAAAGCCTTCATCATGTTAGAATGTAAGGGAAAACCAGCCCTAAGTGCCAGCAGTCTAAGAATACCAGGTAATTTCTTTATAATTGAACCCCTAGGATAAGTAAATTCATTTATTTATATATTATTCAGCCACATATTGAATATCTTCCAAATGCCAAGCACTAGGCTAGGCCTTATTGATACATGTTAATAGGAGCTATGTGGCACAATGGAATTTCAGACATTAGTCAAGAAACATGCATTTAGAGGATGGAGATAGCAAGGGATTCCATCTCCTCTGAAATCAGAGGACAATATTTTCTCAGCTTCCCACTTTGTTGACTATGTGTCCAGGGACAAGAATAGTTAAGAACAGTAAGTCCAATTGCCCGGTATAGATTGGCTATACCAGAAACAATGAAAGAAAAAGTACATGCATGAACTCTTAAGGGAGAAGGCTATAGGGAGACTCACAAAAGCTTAAGGAGTCCATGCAGCAACTGACCACACAAATGCAGGAAGAGCAAGTCTACATTACAAGGAGTAAGTCTAAACTTTAAAACTGGAATAGGCTTTCTTCCAAGAGTTTGGTAACAAGGATAAATACATGAATGAAATATAGTTTTAACCAGTGGTCAGAAATTCAAAATACTGTCATATATTTTTAAGAGCACAAATATATTGATGAATAAGAATCTCATGAAAATTCAGATAAAATGGTAACCCGAGACACCCTGGTTGGTTCCCGAGCCATAAAGCTATGTGTCAGAGCTCCTGTGCAACAGGAGCAGTGGGAAGGAAAGCCTAAGAAGCCCAGGAATTGCTGCATGAGAGATCAGGCTCAGCCTGAAAGGGTCATCTGGTAGGTCTGCTCTGTTCCAGCAATATGGCTTATCTTCTTCTGTCACTAAATGATATACCAAGACATTCATTCTTCTCCCCATAGCAGCATCCACAACCACCACTGCCACTTACCTCAGAAGCACAGATATTTCCTAGGAGAAGCATCAAGCTGATGCAAGTCAGTCTGAGGTGGTGAATTAGGTTATTAGAGAGCTATCCTCCCAAAGAGCAAGCTCACCTCTCAGAGTATGTTAAGAAGAAATGCAGCTAACAGGAGGAGGAGCATTCTTGACAGATGAAACACCTCTAGTGAGTAGTAAGACCTCTGTCTTAAAATAATTTGTATTCATATAGAAACTGAGAGTGGAAATGAAGTGGATTAGGTTGGGGTAGGAAGAGGTGTTATCCATAGTCTAGTTTTGGCTATACTAAGCATGGATACTCCTCAGATTTATATATGGAAAGGGCAAGGATGAAGTAAAATGTTTACATTTGGTGTTCTGAAAAGAGGGAAAATTAGGATATATTAATTGAAGAATTACAATATGTAGATGCTTTTTAAAGCAATGGGACTAGATGATGTGGGGTGTAAAGGGAAGAGCATATCAAGGGAAGAGATGGGACTCTACATTCATTCATAACAGCAAGCATCTGGTTGGTTAAGTCAGGCATAAAGTTACCTTTCTCCTATTTTCATTGGAGTTAACACGAGACAAGTCTTGTTCTTCATCCTCAGGCTTACATGATTTAAGCTAATCATTTCATTTAAAACATAGTTAAGTGTATCCTGGCATAATAATTATCATTAATCAAACTTAAAAGAAATGTTTTACCAACCAGAATGCCTGTTTGTTACTTGGAAATGAGGTTTTATCCTGGCACAATATCCTTAACTAGCTGTCCAGATGTTAAAATTGATTTCTGGCAGATGTAAGTTGAGATCTCAAGGCATATAAACCCTTAATTCTTACTGCGATTGGTAATCAGTAATTCTCATCTTCTTAATTAATTAAGCCAAGAAACATGATCTTGGGATGCAAATAAACATGACTTTGAATCTCAGTACTATAAATTACTGATGACTTTAGCCAAGTTACTTAACATTTTATGAATAGATTTCATATATCTAAAGTGATAGTGATAATGCCTATACTGTAGAATTGTTTTAAGAATTAAATAAAATAATGTATGTATGAAGGGATTAAGTATGTGACTGGCACATAGTAAGTGCTCAGAAAATGCTATTGATTACTTTTGTTAAAGTCAGAAAAAAGGAAACGTGCTATCAGGGATTCAAGCACTTGAATATAAGCAACAGTTTAAATCACTTAGCTTTTTTGAGTCTTGTGTTGTATTTTAAAACTGTGTGCATTTTAACTTTTTTCTCACAGTAATCTGTTTCTTTTAACATGAAATTTCCCATCAAATAATAGGTCATATTGACCTTTAAAGAAAAGAGTTTGTAAAATTCTGCTTCCTACCATCTAGAACACCATGTTTCAACACAAGATGCTGGGATGGAGGAAGGACAATTTTACAGTCTTAATATTGTCAGTTAGTATTAATGTAGCATTCATATGTGTGAGGGGCAACATTGATTCCCAGAGGAAAGAATGAAAATACCTTCATATTTGCATTATTAGCCCAACTAAATCTTATGATCTGAGTCTCAGTGACCTTTATTCATCAGTCACAGTAAGCCTAGAGATATGTACTATTGCTACCAGCAGTGAATCCCATGGGTCTGTAGCAAACTTGATTCTTGCCTCTTCAGAGGAAATAATTTGGCCAATGGGCATTAGGCAGAATGAGAGATCAAGGCAAATTTTAGAGCAGGAATGAAAGTTTATTAAAAAGTTTTAGAAGCAGGAATGAAAGGAAGTAATGTATACAAGCAAAAGGGCCAAGTGGGTGACTTGAGAGATCCAAGTGCTCTCCATCCTACCTTTGACTTGGGGTTTTATACATTGGCATGGTTCTAGGTTTTGCATTTCTTCTCCCTTGATTTTTCCTCGGGGCTGGCTATCTGCATATGAAGTGATCTGCCAGCACTTGTGAGAGGCTGCATGTACAGTGTGTTTACTGAAGTTGTGCACATGCTCACTTGAGGCATTTTTTGGTCGAGTGTTCCTAGAGGAAGGCCATATACCAATTAAACTCTGCCATTTTGCCTTTTAGTGTGCATACTTAAGCCTGTTCACCCAACTCCTGAGATCTTAGGAAGCTACTGATCACCAGTTTGCCGTGTTTTCTATCTATTGGGACACTGCCATTTCCTGGCACCAACTGTGACCAATTATTATTTTAGAGAGACAGTGTAACGGCAGCCTAACTATCACCTGTTGGTTGCCTGACACTCCCAGGGTAGAAGGCCCTCTCCTGCCATGCTGATGTCTGTCTTATGATGTCTTGCTTAATTAAAGGCCATCCAACCTAGAGTCTACACCTGATTCCTCTCCATCCTATGGTTTTTGCCTTAATAATCATTTTCTACTCTTCGACCCCTCTTTGGTGTGTATTTTGGTTTACACTGAAGGCTGCCTCTCCCTAATCCGCAGATTGCTTTTAGAAAATAAAGTTCTAATTTTGCTTCTGTAAATCTCATTGGTATTTTGTTAACAATATTGTAGGGGCAAAGAAAGCTTCCCCTCTGCCCTCTAAGGGTCTGCTGAAAATAAATGGACAATAGGTAGATTAATAATAGAAAAAGACATACAGCATTTATTTAATGTGAAGGAGCATGAAGGAATCACAGGAGAATAATGGCCCAATAACTCAGTGAGGTCCAGATATTTACATAGCCTTCACAGGAGAAGGGGCAATCAGGATTTTAGCAATTTTGAGGGGTAGTAAATGATTTTTAGGGGGAATGAATGGACCTACCAGACAAAAATTAATTTGGAAATGATTCTCTTTGGAATTCAAATAAAGCTGAGAGACATCTTATAAAAATGTCCCTCCAGGTATGGTTGCATTCCTGTCTTCTTTTCTCTGATAGATAATGAGATTTCAGAGAGGGAATGAAGGGAAATTGTGTTCTCTTTGGAAGTTCCAATCTATAAGTACATAAGGGAATTTCAGAGAAAAGCTTAACTCCTGTGCTTTGGAAGAGCATATTGTCATATTTTAGGGTATGGTTTTCAGAACCCCAGTAACACACACATAGATAATTTTTCCACTGAGGACTCCATATTTAGCAATGTGCTTTTTGCATTTTTACTAATTGTAGGTATATACTCTCCAAATTTTCTGATCCACACAAGCCAAATCACTTCCAGAGTTCTTCCAATGATTGTTACTTTACCTAAAGCAAAGAAGCCTGACATCTGATCTAAGTCTGAGTAGGTTTTTCTTGGTTATCTGAAAAAGGTTTTAGTTTAGTGTTTTCCTATTTGTTTGTTTGTTTTGTTTTCAACATTACAGAAGGCTTGTGAACTTTTATCACTTAGCCCTATGGGTCTAAAGACCATATTAGAATGACTGATCAGAACCGAATCTTTCTCCTCTGGTAGCCAATATTGAAGTATTTGGAAGTGGTGGCACGTCTGGTATTCAAACCTTAGGAGATGTCTGAGAGACTGATGAAAGAGCAGTGGAAGCCTGACTCCTGTATTCCTCAATTTCACAGAATACCTTGTTTTATTTTATAGTATTTTACTATCTCTTATTGCACTTAGCATAGAATTGCAAATTTCTATTGATTGATTAAACCAATTTAGATTGGTTCACTTGTAGACAGCCCAAAGGGAAAGACAAAAAACAAATAAAAAAGAAAAAAATCTAAGTTATTTTACTTCAAGGGCCTCTAGATGTGTATTGCAGTACAGAGAACAATGATCTTCTGTCATGCTGTTTCTTTTTTCAAGATTCCTTATAGGTTGTTACTATTTCCCCCACCACAGTTTGTAAATAGCAGAATATAAAACAGGTAGTTGTCCTAGTAATTTGCAGTTTCAAACCTACATCTTAATGCCTTTTCCCCTAAGTCATTAATTACAGCACAATGGATCAAAATCTGAAGCACATACCTCCTTCAGATGACTATGGCTGGTTTCATAGTTTGGCAAAGGGTAGAGTTCTTTCGAACCGTTCTTTTCTTCTGACCCTTGAATTGCATGCATACCCAAGCCAACTTGACCTCTTTATCTAAAATCTTGAAACTGTGACCCAGGGAGGGTCTGCAAAGACATGTGTGACCTAAATATGCTCATACTATGATTAATTTTGTGATCACAATGACTTTACGATATACTTTAGATTTGTGTCCCCACTAAAATCTCATGCCAAATTGTAACCTCTGAGTTGGAGGAAGGGCCTGATGAGAGATGACTGGCTCATGGGGGAGAATGTTCCTCTTGCTGTTCTTGTGATACCGAGCAAGTTCTCATGATATCCAGCTGTTTAAAAAAGTGTGTGGCAATTTCCTCTTTGCCCTCTTCCTCCTTCTTTGGCCATGTAAGATCTGTCTGCTTCTCCTACACCTTCCACCATAATTGTAAATTTCCTTAGGCCTCCTTACCCATGCTTCCTGTACAGCCTATATAGAATGATGAGTCAATTAAATTTCTTTTCTTTATAAATTACCCGTTCTCAGGTAGTTCTTTATAGCAATGTAAGAATGAACTAACACAGGAAATTGGTATCAGGAACTGAGGAATTGCTAATAAGATACCTGAAAATATGGAAGTAGTTTTAGAACTGGGAAACAGGCAGAGGTTGGAACAGTTTGGAGAGCTTAAAATAAAACAGGAAGATGAAAGAAAGTTTGGAACTTCCTAGAGACTTGTTGAATGGTTGTAGCCGAAATGCTGATAAAGACATGAAAATAAAGTTCAGGCTGAGGAGGTCTCAGATGGAGATGAGAAATTTACTAGGAACTGAAGTAAAGGTCACGCTGCTGTGCTTTAGCAAAGAGACTGGCGACAGTGTGCCCTGGCTCTAGGGATCTATGGAAGTTTCAATTTGAACATGATGATTTAGGGTAACTGATGGAAGGAATTTCTAAGCAGCAAAGTGTTCAAGATGTGGCCTGGTCACTTCTAACAATATATGGTCATATGCATGAGCAAAGAGATAATCTGAAACTGGAACTTATATTTAAAAGGGAAGCAGATCATATGAGTTTACACAATTCGCAGCCTGACCATGTGGTAGAAAATAAAAATCCATTTTTGGCCAGGCACTGTGGCTCACCCCTGTATTCCCAGCACTTTGGGAGTCCGAGGCAGGTGAATCACAAGGCCAGGAGTTTGAGACCAGCCTGACCAAAATAGTGAAACCCCATCTCTACTAAAAATACAAAAATTAGCTGAGTGTGGTAGGGTGCACACCACCCAGTGTGTACTCAGTGTACACACTGAGTAGCTATAATCCCAGCTACTCAGGAGGCTGAGGCAGGAGAATCACTTGAACCCAGGAAGCAGAGGTTGCAGTGAGCCCAGATCGTGCCACTGCACTCCAGCCTGGGCAATAAAGTGAGACCCCATCTCAAAAGAAAAAAAAAATCCATTTCCTGGTGAGGAATTCAAGCCAGCTGCATAAATTTGTATAAGTAAAGAGGAGCCACATGTTAATAAGC
>PVKP010046045.1:0-15807 GCA_004027715.1 Plecturocebus donacophilus | reverse complement strand
TGGGGAAGTTTTCCTGGATAATATCCTGAAGAGTATTTTCCAGCTTGGATTCGTTCTCTTCGTCACATTCAGGTACACCTATCAAACGTAGATTAGGTCTTTTCACATAGTCCCATATTTCTTGGAGACTTTGTTCATTCCTTTTTACCATTTTTTCTGTCATCTTGCCTTCTCGTTTTATTTCATTGAGTTGATCTTCGACCTCTGATATCCTTTCTTCTGCTGGGTCAATTCGGCTTTTGAAACTTGTGCATGCTTCACGAAGTTCTCGTGTTGTGTTTTTCAGCTCCATCAATTCACTTATATTCTTCTCTAAGTTGTCCATTCTCGTTAGCATTTCATTAAATCTTCTTTCAGGGTTCTTAGTTTCTTTGCATTGGGTTAGAACATTGTTCTTTTAGCTCACAGAAGTTTCTTATTATCCACCTTCTGAAGCTTGATTCTGTGAGTTCATCACACTCATCCTCTGTCAAGCCTTGTTCTCTTGCTGATGAGGAGCTGCGATCCCCTGTAGGAGGAGAGGCATTCTCATTTCGGATGTTCTCAGCCTTTTTGCAGTGGTTTCTTCCCATTTTTGTGGATTTATCCACCTGTCGTCTTTGTAATTGCCGACTTTCAGATTGGGTCTCTGAGTGGACGTCCGGCTTGTTGGTGATGAAGTTTTTTCTGTTTCTTAGTTTTCCTTCGGGGGGCGCCCCTTCCCTACAGAGCTGGGCCTTCCCGGGTTCAGCTGTGCTTGTTCTCAGTCCTCAGCGCTTCCAATTGCTGTTCTCTTTGTGGGGATGGGACCGGCCGAGCCCGACTAAAAGGGCACCCAGTCCCGTACACTCCACACCGAGAAGCGCCGCACCGGCCAAAAGAGTTGCGCTGGCGACCCGTGTGGCTCCTTCGCCGGGAATCTCCCAGTCTGTGGGCATCAAAAATTCGTCTGCATTTGCGGCATCCACTTGCTCTCTGCGCTTTCACTGGGAGCTACAATCCTGAGCTGCTGCTATGCAGCCATCTTGGATCTCTCTCCACCCGGTGATGAAGTTTTTCTGTTTCTTAGTTTTCCTTTGGCGGATGCCCCTTCCCCACAGAGCCAGACCTTCCCGGATTCGCTGTGCTTGCTGTGAAACTCTCAGTCCTCAGTGCTTCCAATTGCTGTTTTCCTTGTGGGGATGGGACCAGCCGAGCCCGACTGTCCCGTATACTTTGCACTGGGAAGCGCCGTGCTGGGGCGCCGGCAAAACAGCCACACCGGGCCGGCCAAAAGAGTCACGCTGGCAACCCGTGTGGCTCCTCTGCTGGGAATCTCCTGGTCTGTGGGCAACAAAAATTCGTGGGAAAGTGCGGCGTCCACTCGTTCTCTGCGCTTTCACTGGGAGCTACATTCCTGAGCTGTTGCTAATCGGCCATCTTGGATCTCTCTCCCTCAGCTTCCTTTTTCTTCTTCCCCTCTGCTTTCTGTGATTTCACTTCTACTCACAACCAATCACCTAGATCCCTATCTGTGCAGTTTAAATCCTCAGGGAAACAACCTCAATTAACCCAGTGTATTTCTTACCCACTATTTAGACATAGCTTTTAGGCCAGTACACCAGCACACCTTAGATAGAAGTTACTGGCTGCATCTTGATGGGCTGCCCTCACAAGACAGGTTTTTACCTCTGATCTCAAAAGCTATGACCAGGCATTTAGCAGGTCATGTGCTGCTACCACAATCATCTATGTATAAGAAAACATTTTAGAATACCCCCAGTGGGGACCATGTCCATGGTTGGTGTCTCAGTGGGCTTATCCAATTCATGGACCAAATTTATCATCTACTTCTTCCCAAAAAAAACGTTCAACTCTTGCTAATCTAGCTTTACTCACCTCCAAACACAAGATTTGCTCATTCATTTATTCAGACAACATTGATGGTATGCTTACTGTTTTCTAGACATTGGAGATATACAAAAGAATAAGATGTAATACTTAAGGGTTCATGGTCTAATGAAGGAGATATGTAAATAATGTGATATATGCTAAAATAGAAGCATGTATGTGATACTGTGGGAGCACTGAGAAGGGCATCACCCACTTGTCTTGTGGGGAGGAGAGGAGAGGAAAAAGTGCATTGGATCAAGAGTGGGGATGAGTAGGAACCCCTCATCACAGCAGGAAGGGCATGTGACATTCAACATGGCTGCAGTGTAGGGAATGGAGAGCCGTGGAGACAGGCTGCTACAAAGGTAAGTGGGACCACATGGGAAAAGGCCTGTCTACACTACTCATTTTACTGTCTCTTTGCCCCTCTAGGCCTCACACATACCTAGAATACTCTTGGTCACAAACCATTTGCTTTGCTGACTCTGAATCACAATTTTGATGCTTTAGGATGTAATTTTCTCTGATAGAACTGCCCTAGTATGGCTGCTGCCACCAGCTGGCTGTAAAACTCTCATAGGTGGAGTCACTTTACCAAGAGCAGAGAATATGTATTTCCAAGACTTTTCATAAAAATTGGTGTTTGTTTTAAGTAAATATAAAACCAAAGAAAACTGTTTTCAGGAGAAATGAAAATAAAAATAAAAAACACCCTACATGCATTAAGATGAAAGTTCTCAGGATGCCTAGACACTGGAGATACATGCATGAATAAGATGATTAAAAAGAGGGGTTGAGTAATTATAGTTTAGATAGAATTAAGTAGATTCTGTTTTGAATATAATCTGCAAATTCTCTCTCAACCAATTCCAAAAAGGCAGAGTTATTACTCTGCCTTTTCATGGCTGAGGAGATGTTTCTGCTATCCTCGCACCCACCTCCTTTCCTTCACACCAAAGCTGTCCTGGCCTTTATCTCCTAGTGTCAGGCACCAGCCTAGTGTCCCAAGATAGAAGAGGCTCCTGTATGCTGAGTGAGCTCCTGGAGAGCTGGATCCCTGGTCCCTGGCCATGCATGCAGCAGGCAGAGCACTCTCCATTCGCCTCTCTGAAGGCTTCTTTTTCTGGCATTTCTTGAGAGGGTTGGTCTCTCATGGAAGGAGCTGTAGATGAGCCTGGAAGGAGCAGGTGGGGTGAGGATAATAGAATAAAGAAAGAAGGGCTCTTTTGTTTTTTCTTCTATTGCTCCAGTGATGTCCTGCCTCAGTTTCCCTGTTAGCTAGATTGTAGCATGGTTTAAACCTTGGACCTACTCGCCTCCAGTCCAAAAGATAATTTTTCTTCTTAGAATAGTATTTAAATGTTCTTTCCTTTCCCTGAGCAATTTTAGAGTTTGAAAATCCAAACTTGACATTAAAAAAAAAAAATGAGCAGCAGTCTGCTTGTTGGATGTCTCTCTCATTCCCATGTCTTACCTAGCTTAAGTACTGCCTCTCCGTGAGACCTTCCCTACCCATGCCTGTCCACCTTCATTTTCTCCTTTTAAAATTCCTATCGTGTTAACTCTGCATTCTCCCGTTTTGACATTCAGTTGTATAATGCCCTGAGTTATTTAACTACTCTGTATGAAATGAACCTTTTTTTCCTTTTGTCTAACCCCCAAGCCCAGCCCTATAGCTCTCTACACAGTACTATTGACCAACTAAGTATTGAACAAACTCTTGCTAAAAATGAAATTAACCCAGTAAACATCAGAGTTCTACTTTACCTAGTCCTGTGATAGATGGTGGCTTCATTAACTTCTTTCTCCTGCTCTCTAATGGAAACTAAAGACAAGATTTTGGTGGTGACAGGGACAGCGTTAACTCTTAAATCTGCTCATTGTATTTATTTAGATCCTTGCAACTTACATGATGTTTAGAACTGGTACAGTGGAGGGAGGGAACTAGGAACTAAAGGGCAGAGACAAATAGGCTCTGTTGCTTACTGGTAGCATGAAGTTGGACCAACCCTAAGCTTCTCTAAGCCTCAGATTTTTTTCATTTGTGGTTCAAAGAGACCTGCATCACTTCCCTCCACCTACTTCCTAAGGATGCATCAAATCTCAAATGGCTTTCAAAAACAGTAACACACTATGCAAATTAGTAAAGCATACTAATGTAAGAGATTCTTACATCAATAATAATGACTAACGTTTATGGCTTATTGAGTTCTTACTGTATTCCACTGTACTAAGAATTCTACGTTTATCAACTCATTTAATACACCAACTCTTTGAAGTAGGATCAGCCCTCTGTATCTACAGGATTCAACCAACCATGAACTGAAAATGTTTTCTTCAAATGGGTAGTTGTGTCTGTACTGAACATATACAGACTTTTTGTCATAATTCCCTAAACCAAACAGAATAACAACTATTTACTTAGTATTTACATTGTATTAGGTATTGTAAGTAAGCTAGAGATGATTTGAAGTGTTCCTGAGGATGTGGGTAAGTTATAAGCAAACACTTGTTATATAAGGAACTTGAGTATCTGGATTTTGGTATCCATGGAGGTCACATCAACAAAACTGAGGGATGACTGTACTATTAAGATTCCCTTTTTGCAGATGAAGAAATGGAGGCACAGAGGGTGTAAATAACTTGCTCAAAATCTCCCAGTTAGTAGTGAGAAAGCTGGGATATGAACCCAGGTAGTCAGCTATGAGGTATCTATGGATGCTCTGAACAGGAAAAGGGGATTTGGGGTGAAGGGGAAGGAGAATAAATGTAATCGAATAACTTAAGGCCATCTTTTGGGGCAGCAAACAAAGGAGAAGGTGAAGCTTCTGATTCAGCTGGCCGATAGCTTTGTGGAAAAAGGCCACATTCATGCCACGGAGATAAGGAAATGGGTGACCATGGTGGACAAGCACTACAGAGATTTCTCCCTGAGGATGGGGAAGTACCGGTACTCCCTGGAGAAAGCCCTAGGAGTCAACACAGAGGTAGGCAGGGGCACTGGCCTCAGGACATCCTCCCTTTTCACCTCCCTCAGCCCCACTGCCCTTGTCACCATGGGAGAAAAGCATGTTTCCAGAACAGCACTTCTGAGCTGTTGACCCCTAGAGCACTTGCCTTGTGTGGCTTTTCTGGTGGGGAGTGCCAGGTGGACCTTGCTGATCCATCAACCTCCAGCCTCCTGAGATTAGTACTCTATACATTACAAAATCGACGGCCAGTGTTGGGGCCTATGGCTATAGAACAGAATTTTTCTCTGTATAGTGTTAACTGTTGACTTTGAGAACTAAAAGCTTTATCTTGGCTTCATAAGTGCCATCTTCCACCCAATTATGTTAATCAGCAAATGATTAGAGCCCTCAGTGTATATAACAGTACTCTTTCAAGAATAAGGCGTACAATTTGTATAAGGGTTATTTGACATTTCAACTGAACAGAGGTACAATTTGCCATGAACCAGAGCAGATGGACTTTTAATCTCTTCTTTATAATAGGGGTTAGTAACCTGTGAATTAAGAGCTAAGTACAGCCTGGCAATTTAATCCTAGGATGTCTAGTTCTTAAATCTTCAAATAGGCTCATGATCTGAAGCAGAGCAGCCTGTAGAGCGAAGTGGCCAAACCACCTAAAGTTAAGAGAGTTAATATCTCCCCAAGGCTTTAATCTGTGAGTTTTTATCTAGGAAGTTCCATCATATATAAATACCAAATGGTGGTTAAAATTAGCAGGGTTGAGCGATGAGAAAGGTCAGCCATTTTTCTGTTATTTAGCTTTCTGTTTCCAAGGGAAATCGCTTGTTTAAATAAATATATTTGGTTTGATTATTTTCTTTTGACAAATGAATGATGTTTTTATATCTTTATGTGTTTTTGTTTCACATCTATTTTAAATGGTTAAGAATCAGTCTTAGACTAATTTATGGATGTGTGTGTTTAGATTTAATTAGGACCAAAGGCCTTGGGGAAATAGACACCTAATTATCAAATGTATCTATTGTTTTTTCTTACTGTGGATATTTATCCTAAACATTTGACTTGAACATTTTATTTCTTTCTTATTTGAAAAAATAATAATGATCCCATGAAGAAGAGTGCTTATGGGTGTGAGTCTGTAAGATCCCTCATATTTTTATCCTTCTCCATTTTATCTTTTCCCCCCTTTTACTACCTCCCTCACCTGGAGTGAGTTGCTTTCCCATAGCATCACAAGGTGACCTCTGTGATCCCTCCATGTGCAGGATAATAAGGACCTGGAGCTGGACATCATCCCAGCGAGCCTTTCAGATCGGGAGGTCAAGCTGCGGGATGCCAACCATGAGGTCAATGAAGAAAAGCGGAAGTCAGCCCGGAAGAAAGAGTACGTGTTGGCTTCCGCCCAGCCAGCTGGCTTCCAGTGACTATGCTGGGCTCTCACTTGTCCCTTTGGATAGCTTAATATGTCCTCGTGACCACCTACAGGAATTGGGATAGACATAATGTTTGCATTGAGAATATGGGTTCGCTCTGAAGGCTTTATGTCTCTCCAGTCTATCATTCCCCTGAATTCTCTTCATATATCAGTAACTTCCTAGACAAAACCTTCCTCATAGATCATCACATTTTACTTCACAATCTCAAAACTTGACATGGAACAAACCAAATATTTTTTATTTTCCTCTAAATTTAATTCTCTCTTCTGATTTTCTTGTTTTTTACATTTTTTAAATTTTTTATTTTTTGAGACAGAGTCTCACTGTGTCACCCAGGCTGGAGTGCAGTGGCACGATCTCAGCTCACTGCGACCTCCACCTCCCAGGTTCAAGTGATTCTCCTGCCTCAGCCTCCCAGGTAGCTGGGATTACAGGCGTGCACTGCCATGCCTAGCTAATTTTTGTATTTTTAGTAGAGATGGGGTTTCACCATGTTGGCCAGGCTGGTCTCCAATTCCTGACCTCAAGTGATCTGCCTGCCTCAGCCTCCCAAAGTGCTGAGATTATAGGCATGAGCCACCGCATCCAGCCTCACCCTTCTGATTTTCTAATTCCCGTCGATGGTGTCACTAACCTTCTAGTTTTTTATCAGAAATCTGAATTATTTGCAAAAACTTCCCATAGCTTTCCTGGTACTAGTCCCTGCCCAGTTCACCTGCACAGCGATGCCAGGTTTACCTTTTTGAAGTAACATTTTATTACGCTAATACCAATACTCTTCCTACCATAAGCACCTACATTTGTTATGTCCTAAACATTGCATAAAGTGCCTTCACACACATTTTCTCTTTTTATCTTCCTATCATTTCTCTCGAGTAGCTATGATTATTCCCATTTCACATATAGTAAGACTTAGAAAAGCCAAGTAACTTTCCCCAAACCACACAGATGGTGAGTAATGAAGCCAGAATTTAATCTAGCTTTGACTCTTCAATATTCTTTGATTTCTTTCCATTATGTCTCTCACCAGTTTCAAATTTTAAATGGTTTGCTGCTACCCCCAGAATAATGATAAAACTCCTCAAGGTATTATCTTTTGGCCTCACCTAAGTCAATCTTACTTCAAAGTACTTTCTAGTTGAGATTACACCTTTCAGTCAGATCATTTTTACTGACTCCTCTCAGGTCTAAGAATAAGTTGTATATAATTGAGAATGCTCTCCTTTCTGTTTGTTCTTTTCCCTTTCATTTCCCTTCCTTTTTTTTTCTGTTTGGTTTTGTTTTGCTCTCTGTAAGTCTTATTAATTCTTTAAAATCCAGTTCATATCATATGCCTTTATAAATCCTTTATCTACAACTCCCACTGTCATTGGCCCATCTTTTTTTATAACCTGCTTTACTTCTTTTCTGTACCAACTCCCAGTTTACTTATTCAACCAATTCATAAGCATACCTCTTTAACTAGATTGTAGACTCCTTGAAAACAAGAAGTATTTTATACTCTCTTGTATGAATCAAAGAACTAGGAGAATAATAAAGATAACATAATTATTGATCAAGAAAATATCACAGTCAGGCAGGGCATGGTGGCTCATGCTTGTAACTTTGGGAGGCTGAGGTGGGCAGATCACCCGAAGCCAGGAGTTCAAGATCAGCCTGGCCAACATGGCAAAAACCTATCTCTGCTAAAAAAATACAAAACTTAGCTGGGTGTGGTGGTGCACATCTGTAATCTCAGCTACTTGGGAGGCTGAGGCATGAGAATCCCTTGAATCCAGGAGATGAGGTTGCAGTGAGCCAAAATTACGCCACTGCACTCCAGCCTAGGCGACAGAGCAAGACTCCATCTCAAAATAGAAAGAAAAAGTCTTACAGAATATAATTGGATATAGAAATTGAAACCTTGAGGAAGGGGCAAAACATTATCTAAAATCACACAACAAATAAGGACTGTAATATCAATTTCTTTACTTGAAGTTAAGGGGGTATACCATTGGGCCAGAAGAAAATAAGGCATGCTTTAGGAGGCATTCCAATGCCAGATGGGCCCTCCCCTCACTTGGTCTAGGTATTCAGATTGCAAAAGGAAGAAATAGATGCTTGGGAATTGGTCCACTGAGTGAACTGTAGGTGTTAGAATGTAAAGCTGCCACCTAAGTTTACTTCCAGGTCAGCCGCACTAGCATATGAGGAGATGAGGCAGAGGAAAATAGGCAAGGAGAGAGTAGAGGATGCTGAGATTCAAACATCTTGGAAGAATCTGAAGTTGCCTGAGGTTTTCATAAATTGAACTCTGTTTTCTCAGAATAAGAATGAATAGGGACCAGAATTCATTTAGCGAGCTGGAACCAACTTATCATTAGAGTCCTGCTCTGCTCTCTAAGTATCTCACCTCCACTCTCAGAAAAGTCCTGACTCCAGGTAGGCAAAACACATTTTTCTTCTTTGGTTGTTTGGTAGGGAGTTGTCTACCAACATTTCACTCTAATCAAAAGTTATAGGGCATTGGAAAGGAGAAACAATGAACCATGCCAATCTTATAAACCATTTCTTGACACTCTGCTTCCTTTATGTTGCAGTTACAAAGTCACACATATCCAGAGTTTTCTGGAGGACTTTATGAAGAATGTTTTGAAACTCTGGGAATTACTAGAAAAAAAAATAGTATGTCCTAAGATTAAAAAGTCCTGTGTAGTTTCTTTGATCAAGATAAAGTAGGACCACGCGTTCCTTGGAGCTGAAGGAACTAAAGCTCTGTGAAGCTGTTCTGTGAAGTCAGAGCTTGTTCATATGAGGAGTCTATTCGTTTGTCAGGGCTGCTGTAACCAAGTACCTCAAATTGGGTTGTTTAAAGAGCAGAAATGTGTTGTCTCACAGTTCTGGGGGCTAGAAGCCTAAAATCAAGGTGTCAGCAGGATTGGTTCCTTCTGAAGGCAGTGAGAGGACGAGGGGCAGTCTGTTCTAGGCCTCTCTCCTTAGCTTGTAGATGGCTGTTTCCATGCTCATGTGGCATAATCCCAGAATATATGCCTATATCAAAAATTCCCCCTTTTATAAGAACATCAATCTGCAGATTCAGGGGCAACTCTACTCTGGTACTACAGTGATACTGTTTCCAAATAAAACTAAAATCTGAGACATTAGAGGTTAGGACTTCAGCATATGAATTTCAGGGGGGTCATAATTCAGCCCATACCTGGGAGGGGAATGAGGGGACTACACCTGGCCAAATCTTCCTCTTTGGTTCCTTCTGTGACACCAAATAGCTAGAAGATATTAAAGGATGGGTGGAAAATAAAACAAAATGGGGTGGGGATAGCAGAGCTAAATTGTGCAGAAAGACAGGTAAAACTGCAGGAAGCAGATGGAAGCAAAAGAACAATTCCAGAAAACCTAAGGCAATACAATCAAAGGCAAGTTTTCAAAGCCCATCAGTCTATGTTCCTTCTGATCTCCCTTCTGTCCTAGTTTCATAGCAATCTACAGCTCATTTAATCATGAAATGTTTCCTGAGCACCTACCATGCACTAGGCATGTTGCTTATGTGATCTTGTTTCATACTTGCAGAAGTCCTGTGTGATCAGCTATTTTATAAGTAAGGAGTCTGAGAACTAGAGAGACAAGTCCTACCTCTGATTGTAATTCAGTTCCTATCTGACTCCAAAGCTTATACATTTTTTACTCTACCAATAAAGTTCAATTCAAAGAACAGAAAAATAGTGGCTAATTAACTTCCATAAAAAGGAATTTTTGAGTTAGTACTTTATTTTTTAAAATTTCAGTAGGTTTTTAGGGAACAGGTGGTATTTGGTTACATGAATAAGTTCTTTAGTGGTGATTTCTGAAATTTCGGTGCACCCATCACCTGAGCAGTGTACACTGCACCCAATATGTAGTCTTTTATTCCTCACCCCTCTGCTGCCCTTCCCCTCAGTCCCCAAAGTCCATTGTATCATTCTTATGCCTTTGTGTCCTCATAGCTTAGTTCCCACTTATAAGTGAGAACATACACTGTTTGGTTTTCCATTCCTGAGTTACTTCATTTAGAATGATAAATCAGTGCTTCAATTTTAATAGAAAGGCAACTGATAGAAAAATGTATATTGCTTTAAGGAAAAAAATCCCACCAAGATAAAAGTCCAGGAAAAGATGCTGCTCATTTAATATTTCTTATGAAATTTCTAACAGGGGAAACTTTGGGGACAGTATTTCTCAAAATGTTCATGTGGTGGAACACCTGGAGATAGGAATGCTCATTATGAACTGCATGAAAAACTGATAGAGAAAATGTAAGACATATATATAAATAAATAGTTTGTGCTAAATTAGATTTCATATGCCAGCTGGCAAGCACCATTTCTAATAAAAATTTGTGCAAATGAAGTAGAATATACCACAATGAGGGCATGCACTGTAAGTTTAACAATTGCCCAAGAACACTGTGTTCTTTAGAGGCCCAAGGAGGAAGAGAACTCTCTCTTTAAAGCTGCATAGTACACACTTCTCTTTACTGGGGAGTGAAAAGCAGTCACTTATTATTAATTTATCCTGTGCTTATGGTTGCATGCTTTGCTTTCTACACATCCATTTATGCCATAAACAAGTCCCATGGGAAATAGTATTGAAATAGCTAAAAGGATAATTTAGGTCAGAGGTCAGCAAATGTAGACCAAATTTGACCCACCAACTATTTTATATAGTCTATAAACTAAAAATTATCTTTTATATTTTTAAATAATTGGGAGAATTATCAAAAGAATATTCTGTAACATGAAAATTAAATTCAAATTTTAGTGTCCATAAATGGTTTTATTGGACCAAAGCCACACTTTTTTTTTTTTTACACATTGCCTATGGCTCCTTTCACATGACAACAGCAAAGTTGAGTGGTTGTGACAGAGACTGAATTGCCCACAGAGATATCTGGCTCTTTATAGAAAAATTGTGAGCCCCTGATCTCAGTGTGTTGGACATCTTTTCTTGGCTTTGAAACCTGGTTTATTATGGTACTAAGAACTGTTTTGATATACATCTACAAACTCTACTGAACAGAAATCATCATTCTGGGAGCTGTAAGATAAATGTGGAAAGCTGAGATTCACGCTATCTAGTTGGTGAGACAGAGTATGAACAGTCCTGCATGCCTGAACTCAAATGAATATCTCCATAGAATCACAAGTATTAATAGCAGGACTGGGGTGGAAAGGGACCTAGCTGAGCACAAACCTGCTAAAGGGATGTAGAGCCAATGGTCTCGGTAAGAGTGACTCATAGGAACATACTTGTAGGAGAGGGAAGGAATTTTGAAGAAAGGAAAAGACCTGTTGATGAAGTAGAAAAACAGGACGTTTTAGAATGTCATACATGCTGGGGTGGGGAAGTGAGGTTTTAAGGAAGAGAGACAATATATCTATAACCAACTAAAAGCCCATTTGTTTCCTCCTAGATTTATTATGGCTGAACTACTCCAGACAGAGAAGGCTTATGTAAGGGATTTACATGAGTGCTTAGAGGTGAGTCTTCCAGTAATCCATTCACAACTGTATTGGAAAAGTGACATCCTTGCCAGCATCAAGTCCTCAACTGGAACTTGGTGCTCTTGGTCTTCTCCCAGAGAGTAGTGAATTAAAAAGCCAACCAGAGGAAGTCTTTCTCCTAAAGTCAATAATAATTGCATGGGAGTTTCAAGTACTTTTGGAAAGAAAGTTTAAACTTTTCTCAGACTGGAGCTAGACCCAGGAAAAAGAAGTATATAAGGTACTTCAATTCAAAATGAAACCATGACACAGTCAATGGATTTAAATTGGGCATGAAAATCTGCATCCTGTCCCCACCCCCCCATATACACATGCTCAAATCCACACACATTTAATAAATAACAAGAGACTGTGGAGTTTGTGTTCTTGCTAAAGTTCAGGATAATGAAATATTCAGATTTTTTCTTTCTCTTATGTTTACTTAACACGTCACTTTTTCAACTCTACATGCATTTACAGTTTGAATCTTGCCCCACAAGTTTGAACACCTGTTTATTTTGTCTGTATTTTATATGGCATGCCAGACTTGCCAGTGATGAAACTGTTACTGTTTTACAGACCTACCTTTGGGAAATGACCAGTGGTGTGGAGGAGATCCCCCCTGGGATCCTCAATAAAGAACATATCATCTTTGGCAACATTCAAGAAATCTACGATTTCCATAACAAGTAGGTTTGTGGAGGGTCTCAGAGGTGCACACTTAGGGCCGTAAATACCAGACAACAGGGTTCCCAACAAGTGGATCAGAGGTGATAGGTGAATCTTATCTGGTCAGTGTTCTAAGGCATTTGCTGTCAGACTTCTTTTCTACTCACTCCCCTTTCTCTGTAATTGTCCAAAAGTCCTAGTAGAGAGTGAAGTCATGTATTCAGCGGTGCTTCTCCCCATCTCTCCTCAGCATCCTCATGTACTCATTGAGAATGAATACCCAGCTTTGAAGAAATAAAAGTAGCTTCTCCACATTAAATCTTGTGGGAAATCCTGACATTAGAATTCATCTGAGGCTAATCAATTCCACTTTGTGGTCTTGAATTCCATCAAAGTGTTCTTTCTAAATATTTCCTCCATCCTCATTTTATTTCATATTTCTTGACAGCTTAGAGGGAAGAACATCAACTGACACTCTGTTTTGTTGGAATAAGTAGAATTGTAGAGCCCTAAAACTTCACGTCATTGTTTCTAACTTGATTTAAGAATCTTTCCCACACCATGCAAAACAATGTGTTCCATGGTTAACAGAGGATGAGCAAAAAATTGGCATGATTAGTTATACAACTAACCAATGAAAATACATAATACAAATAGAATCTCAAGACACAAAGAAGAACACTGGCATGAAGTTTTAGCACTCTCTCACGATCCTGCTGCAGAGCAGTGCTAAGTCAGGCTAGCTGAGGCATTTACTGAGTTGTGTAGGCTTGTTGGAGATAGAAGGACCGTGTGTACAGGTATAGCAGCCACCCTGAGGCAAGACTCTAGAACAGCACCGTCCCATGGAGTCTTCTGCAATGATGGACATGTTCTACATCTGCAGCGTCCAATACAGCAGCACTAGATATGTGTGGCTAATGAACACTTGAAATGTGGCTAGTGCTACTAAGGAATGGAATTTTCCATTTTATTTAATGTTAATAGATTTAGATGTAAATAGACCACAAGTAACAAGTGGCTGCCTTATTTGGTATCTCAGCTCTAGAATAGCCCTGTGCTAAGAATGACCAAGAGGCAAGCAAGAATTGGGTGTAAAAGGATCCTGGGCTGTAATAGGTCCAGATAAGGGGTGGAGAGTCATTCCTCTCTTATCAACTCCTGGTTATTTATTCCTGGTATGTCAACAGATGGTATCAGCTTAAAGAGAACATAATATATGTAACTCCCATGACATGTAAACTTCATCAGATTACTAAAGCAATAAACTTTAGGGGTAAAAATAACCTTTTGATTTTCTGGAGTATGTGAAAAAAGTTCCTAGTCTTTTGTTTTGTAATCATAAATTTTAACACCATCCATTTGGTTTGTCTGGAAATTTCCAGTCATAGAAATATCATGTCCTCATGCTTATCATTATAAGATCCCAATAAACCTATTCGACCATTGATCCCAAATTCCAACATCTGAGCCCAGCTCAGTATCATCCCATCTCCCTCAGGATATCTGAGAAGGACTGGCAAACGGTAAGTCATGTTACTTTACTTTTCTGGCTTCTGGTGTCTTGGATTTAGTCAACAAGTCTCACTTTCCCCATGTTCTTAGCAAACCGACTAAATATGGAAGCCTAGAGATCACAGCATGCACTTCCTGGGAGCTCTACACTCGCCAATCATTTTATAAGGGGAATGAATATATGTTTCAAAATTGACCACTTGTAACAAAATAGCTAACATAACATGCCTTATTCTGCTGTCATGATATCACTGGTAAGCCATGGTAAATAGTTTTGTAGTTTTTTAAACAGCTTAAAATCTGCCTACCAGTTACAACATATAATTCTAAGATATCATTTTTAAAAATCAAATTCAACCATAGAGAATGCTCTATGCTGTAAATAGAGGAATAAATCCAACTATCAAGAACATTGCTACCCAGCACATTTAGAACATTATGAAGAAACAAGAAGAAAATAACAACTAGCTTCTCAACAACCAGAAGAGATGTCACAAAAATTAAGTTCTTATGTTTTCATAGAACCATCTTTCTATCCCCTCTGACAACCCCTTTACCTCTTGATTATATAGTTTGGAGGCCCACAGCAATTTAGAAACAGCAAATAAGAATCAAGAACTTGAGCAAGTAGTGGTATACCAGCAACATAAAGTAAGACCTAACAGGAAAGAAGACAGATAAACTGCAAAAACAATAGGCAATAGAACTGAAAAACATCACAGTGGTCAATGGCTACTCAGTATTGATGCAAATCATTCTATATTCCATGATAGGGCCTAATACAGCCACTGTGTTACAGCATAGCATAATAATTAATATTAGTGGTAACCTGAGTCATTAATGTGTTCTGCACTAAAGGAAAAGAACTCTAGTGCATTTAGAAAGCTGTATAAATTAATGATTTAAATTATCCACAATTTAAGGAAACATCTAAGAAAATCAAGCTTCATATTAATTTCCTACAGGATCTGTGGACTGAGGCTTTACTATACTCATAATGTATGCTTTCTACTTGTGTCATGCAAATTTTGATTAATGAAGAAAATATAACACCTCTAAAATCTCAAATAAGAGATAAAATGGCAGTTAGCCAACTTAGAAAACACAGGAATTATAAATTCTAAGGGACAGCTTAGAGGGGAGAACATCTTTCACTGCATAATCTGGTGCCTGGCACATAAATAAACACTGAGTAAATGTTTGGTAGGTGAATGCTTGGATGAATAAGCTAAAAATAAAATGACAATTTGTAGACTTATGGCTAACACCATTCAAGTCATAATTTAATCTTCTGTTTGTAAAAGTCTCAAAACAGGAAAGACCATTAGGTATGATTTTTTTTCTCCATCACTATAAGAACCATCTGGAAGAGCAAAATCATTTAATTTCTACGTGATGGAGTTTCTTGGAAGCTTCTTACTGGTAGACCATACAGTTGTCCTAATACTTATTTATTCTTCAGAAATACTTCTCTGAAATGGTCACTTCTCAGCATGAAAGAAAAAAAATCAAAGGGTACTTTTTAACCTCAATTGCTTGTATGATTCCAAAGTTGCAATTAAGCACTGTCTAACAGAAACATGCTCCTCTCATTTCTAGTGAATAGCTAAGGTTATCTGCCTGTATTCCAGAGAGAGCCTATGGGAGGGAGAGCAGGAGGGAGGAGTATTGAGTGATTGAGAGATTGAGAGAGAAAGGGCTTGAGATTGACACTACCTTGCTAAGTTAATTAGCTAAGTCACTAGAAAATTAGCACCTAGACCAAGGGTTATGCGGTGAATACATATCTTAGCCAGATAGTATTGATCTGTCTAAATGGTGTCACTTGGAAATATTGCAACCAGGATT
>PVKP010046044.1:0-15805 GCA_004027715.1 Plecturocebus donacophilus | reverse complement strand
CGGAGAACCGCCGCGCCGGGGCGCAGGCAAAGCAGCCGCGCCGGCCCAAACAGCCGCACTGGCGACCCGTGGGGCTGCTCCGCCTGGGGATCTCCTGGTCTGGGGGTAATAAAAATCCGTCTGGAAATGCGGCGTCCACTCACCCTCTGCACCCTCACTGGGAGCTGCAATCCTGAGCTGCTCCTATGCGGCCATCTTGGATCTCCCTCCGAATATAGAATTTCTTTAGGGGGTGATGAAAATATTCTAAAATTGGTGATGGTTATACACTAAAGTGTAAACTTTAAATGGTTAAATTGTATATGAATGATATCTTGGTAAAGCTGGTTTATTTAAAACAAAAAAAAGACCAGGCAAAGTGGCTCATGCCTGTAATCCCAGCACTTTGGGAGGCCGAGGCGGGTGGATCTCTTGAGGTCAGGAGCTCGAGACCATCCTGGCCAACATGGTGAAACCCTGTCTTTACTTAAAATACAAAAAATTAGCAACTTGAATGAGGGGCAGGGCGTGTCACCTGCTCGGAGCAGCTCTTGAATGGGCCCCAGCTATTTGTGTGGTTGGAGACCTCCTATGGCCAAGTCATACCCAACATGGGCCTCTTCCTCTGTTCTGGCCCCCACTCGTAAGTGCCGAGTGACAGAGGCTTAGGCTTTGGGTGTTCCTAGCAAAGCCTCACCCCAGGAGCCCCACAGCTCAGGCCAAGTCATTGGTTCACACCGTTCCATTTCCAGCCTTTTTCCCTTAAGAGTGATATGTCCCTGGGAGATCACTGGATTCCTCATTAAGGTGCAATGCTGCAGGGCAACACTTCTTCCCAGGGGTAACTCAGGCCTACAGGGTCCTGGTGTCACCAGCAGGCCTTGCCTGAGCTTCCACCCAAGTCCCTGCTCCCCCTCTCCCACAGGGAAGATGATGTCCTCTTCCCAGGGTACAACCACCTGCAGAGGGCCCAGCTCATTCACTGGAGCCACTGGATTCTGAGGTGAGCTGGGTGAGGTGCAGGGGCCATGCTGGAGGGGAGGACCCCAGCTGCCCTGACCCTCCTGCCCCTGGCTCCCCACAGCCACGCCATGGCGCTGACCCGAGACTCCAAGCAGCCGCTAAAAGTGTGGAAGCACATCTGTGTCCTGCCCTTGAGGAGGTGGGTGAGGCTCCAGTGCCTGGAAATTCATCTGTTTAACCCAAATGTAGTCTGTAAATTTTAGGGGTTTGTCCACTGGGGCTGATTCTTCACTTTTTTAAAAGTTTGTTTTCAGATCTCTGATTCTTTTGTCTAATTACTCAAGTATCTTGGTTTTTTTTCTCATAAAACATTAAACCCACTTAATATTTTTTAGCAACTATTACCTATTCCATAATTATCCAGTTAGTACCATAAATATTTTGTTCCTGTCATTTATCATTTGATAAGTGTTGCCTTCTATTCCTAAAAACAATTTGGGGGTATTTATTTTTTCTTCTAAATTATAATCCAAGGTATTTCAAGTCAAAGACTTCAGCTCATACTTCGTAGCTTAATTAATGCATAAATATTCAGGCTTGATTTGACTGCTATACCAATTTATAATTAGTGGTCTAGTTATGATTTTGACAACAATGTGATGTTTTATTTGCCACTTTTTATATTATTTGCTGCTCTAGAATCTAGTAATCTTGAAGATTGGGATAATTTCTTAAAATTTTCCTGTATTGCCCTCCAGACTAGCTTTATGCACATATTTGATACTTAAAACCAATGATTAGTAGTTGATTCCTTGATTGAATTAGAAATGAGTTATCTGACTGGAAATGAAATCCTAATATAAATATTCAATGAAGCATGGTGCCAGGATGTTTAAATTTAATTTTTGATTTGTTAATTTGACATAAACCTTTGAGGACGATTAATGCTTTCATTTCTAAAATAATGTATTTTTGTATTAATTGGCTTGAGTCTAAGAACATTAATTTAAGCACAATATGTTATTTGAAAATATCTGCTCACGCACTTGGGGGCACCCCCAGGATCACAACAGGTTTGGGTGAAATCCACATACAGAGTCTTACTTTTCTTTTGTTGTTGTTTTGTTTTGAAAACAGAGAGTCTTGCTCTGTCACCCAGGCTGGAGTGCAGTGGTGCCATCATAGCTCGCTGCAGCCTCTACTTCCTGGGCTCAAGCAATCTTCCCACCTCAGCCTCCTGAGTAGCTGTGACCACATGCACACACCACCAAGTATGGCTAATTTCTTTTGTTTGTTTTTTTGTAGAGTTGACATCTCACTATATTGCCCAAGCTGGTCTTGAACTTCTGGGTTCCAGTGATCCTCCTGCCTCAGTCTTCCAAAATGCTGGAATTACAGGTATGAGCCACTGTCCCTAGCCAGTCTGACTCTTCTTATCTCAATTCTAGGAAACCTATTCCTTACTATTTTTCTTCTTCTTAAATATCCTACCTTGTCTCCATCTCTTTTCTAGGACTTTGCTTCAAATTTTACAAAGGCAATAGAGCTTCTTATCAGTTATCAACACTCTAAGGTTAGACAAGTTTGCCTGTAATGTTATCTGATATTTATTCAAGTCAGAGATAGTGATATTGAGGCTTATATCAAAAAATTATTCTTTTATCTTTGATTTGGCTCTTATCGTCTTTCCAAATAAATACTCAGTATCTTTATTTCATCAAACACTCTCTAATATCTTCCTCTACATTTGTTTCTTTCTCTTGGCATAGAAATATTATGAAAATGTCCCATCCCCAAAATACGTCATTTTGGTGTTAAATCCCTTCTACATGCCCTATTATTTTTCTCCAAACATTTTGGGAAATAGGCTACACTTTAAGTACTGAATTTAGTATGTCCTGTTCAATCAATAATTTATTTCTTTTAATGTATATTTTACCTGATTAGGTCACTGAAAATCTTTTAATTAAATTTTTAGTATGATAATCCAATGAACGTCTTTTAGACTTCAACTTTCTTGATTTCATGCCAACATTTGTCAGTTCCTGACCAGTGTTTTCTTCTTCAAATATATTTTTCTCTCATGCTTTCTGGGATAATTTCATTTTTCATTTACATTATACATCTCTGACCATTTCTCAATCTGCTCTGTGAATTTCTCTTTGCTATGTATTTTCATATCAACATTCTTTAGGAGTCTACATTTGAAATCCTTATCACACTATATTATTTCTATGAATTGATCTACATTCAAGGAATAACTGTGATCTATATTTATAATAGTTAAATACATTTTATTTCACTTGAAAACATTAATTGATTGTTAGATTTTCTTTACGTCATTTACCTTAAAAATCAATCCATGGTTAAACTTGTTTATACAATCTTGAAATATTTGTTCTCCATATACATCCTCACTAGTGTCTATTGAAGCAGTTGAGATGTTTGCTATACCTTGTGGGAAAGTTTTTTTTTTTTTAATAAAAGATGAGGTTTCACCATGATTGCCAGGCTGGTCTTGAACTCCTGACCTCAGGTGGTCCACCCACCTTGGCCTCCCAAAGTGCTAGGATTACAGGTGTGAGCCACCGCGCCCGGCTGGGAAAATTTTTAATAGTCTTTCCATTATAATCTGTGCTTTTCTACTCTCACCTCCCTTCAGTTGTGCCCTGCTCTGCCCTAGTGTGATGCTTCTTACATTCAAATATGATCTTACTCTCGCCTTCTCAGAATTATTCCTTTGTACCCCATTGCTTTCAAAAAACAATCTTTATTGGTATGTATGGCATTAAAAGCTCTTTAAATTCTGAGTGTATTGTCTCACCACCCAATGCTGTATGAGTTTCTGACTTTCTGATTTATACTGTGTAGATCCCGTTCATAATTTGCTCTTGTATGGTTCTGCTGAAATGCTCTCTCTTTTTTTGGTGAAGCTGTTCCTGTGAGTCCCTAACTATTCCTTGTCTTATATTCCCCTGTTCTTCATTTTCGCCCTTAAAATCCTCAAAATATTAAAATGTTATAAGGTTATAATACATTGTATGTTCATATGCTTTTATCTCTTATAAAATGAAAAGTTCAGGTCTTATCTCTTTTAATCTGCAGGTATGAAATAATAGTATGAATGACATTGGATATTGTGATAGTTTTAATCAACAGATATTAAAAGTACAATTGTTATTATGTAGAGTGGCCTCTATATTAGCATTGCTTTTGTTTTAAATCTTTTCTGTCATCTTCCCTGTTTTTTGTTTGTTTGTTTGTTCTGTCCTCATTCATATGAGGAGCCAATCCTTAACTCTCATTTGATTTGTAAAAAATGAGACCTTAAGAATTGACTGGGCATGCCTACCATTTGCATGGAGAGTGGAATTGTTATGCTTCATTATAGGATGAAGTGGCTTGGCAACTGTTATGGGAGGGATCCACCTATCAGTTGCAGGTTTTTTCCTTTGGCTACTCAGTTTTCCCAGAAAAGATACAGCAGTTTCCCACCTGGTAGAGAGGGGAGTGAGAGAGTCTGGCTACTAACTTTCTTAACTCCAATTAGAGAGAAAAAACTGAGGTTTTATTTACTAGTTAGTTCATATATGCATATTCATAAACTAGCAAATACATTAAGTTAAAATAAATCCTCTGTTACTTAGGCAGGTTTTTATGATGTATTTCTTTACTTGAGGTCTTCTTAAAATACCCAACCAATTGATGGTGTGAATCATGAGGATAAAAGTAATTCTAAAAAAATATGAGTATGTTTTTAAGTGATTAGACCTATCTGTAGGTAACCTCAGTTACTCTTATGAAACAAGTGCTTCATTAGAAGGGCATAATTTTTAATAAATTACTTATCAACTTTGGGTGATGTTAGTAGTGATCTGTAAATAAATTTACTATGCTCCCTAATGTACCAGTGAGTGTGTGTTTGTATGCATGTTTGTGTTATATAAGGGTGTGTGTGTGTGTGTGTGTGTGTGTGTGTATGTGTGTATTTGGATGGGTTTTTATAGAACATTATAAAATATACAAATAAGTTAGAAAAGAGTACCCTTGTAGGAAAGTGATGATTTTAGAACTTTGAACACAATGAAGGGACTATTTAGAGAGCTGTGGATAGGGTTGAAGGAATCAGCAAAGACTGTTGATGGACTAGCAACATCAGAAAATGGTACCACCTGTAGCCCTGAAGAGACCAGGGGATGAACTAGTAATATTAGAGCCAGGAGGAAGCACAAGTCTTAGAAGAGGAGCTGGCCAACACCAGCTGTAACTGTAGAGAAAAACAGCTATTTCTGTGATTCTGGTGCTCAAGCTAAAAGAAACTGGGAGTCAGAAAATAATTACCTTAACTTCCCCTTTCATTTTCTAATCTCTACCTGGTTCTCTTCATTGGCTAAATCCAACGAAAATCAAAAGGTAAGGAGCCCAGGTCACTGTTCCTAGAGTACAGCATCTCTATGGCACAGAGCAGGGAATGGGGTGAAGAATGGACCTTGAGGAATAGAGACCAGTTTAATAGGATTTTTAAAATTATATACAAATAGGCCACAGTATTTCTCCACAGATTAGGAAGAACTGATTGCCCTGAGCATCCTATGTTGGTGAACATGTAGGATCATGTTTTTAGACTCTTAAGAAGTAGAGTTGTATATGGAAGTGAGCAAGGGTCCTGAAAGGAAATCTCATTCCAGTCAAAATGTTTCTTAATAAATATTTGTAACATTTTAATCTGTTTATGAATCTACCAAGAATTGGGCTAAATTGCAGATTCTGACACAGTGAATCTGTAGTGGTGCTGGAGATTCTGCATCTCAAGCCATCTTCCAGATGATGCCAGTATTTCTGGTCAGGGCCTACACTTGAATAGCAACTCTTTTTTAAAAATTTTTTTATTTTAGATCTGTGGCCCAGGCTGGAGTGCAGTGGCATAACCTCAGCTCACTGAAACCTCCACCTCCCTGGTTCAAGTGATTCTCCGGCCTCAGCATCCCAATTAACTACGATGACAGGTGTGTGCCACCACTCCCAGCTAAATTTTGTAATATTACTAGAGATAGGGTTTCACCGTGTTGGCCAGATGGGTCTTCAACTTATGGCTTCAGGTGATCTGCCCACCTTGGCTTCCCAAAGTGCTGGGATTATATGAGTGGGCTACCATGCCAGGGCTGCTTTTTTCAATAGCACTAAGCATACAGTCAATTCATTGCCTGCTTTTTCTATTGCTTTCAAGATCTTTAGCTTTCAAGGGGAGTGGGGGGAAAAAGCCTTAAGCCTATAAAGTCTCCAAGTCTCCCTGTGAAATGAAAAGTTTAACCAGATAAGCTCCAACAGTATCTAAAAATTAAAAATCCAATTCTGTGAAATACACAGACATTTTTTTGTACTTTATGATTTAAAACACAAATTACTTTCCTGAACTGTGTGTTTTTTTCTAAATAACACAAGACACAACTGAATTATTTTGGACATAATAAAGGTAAAATAGAGATCAGTTAACAAGTTAACTAGGAATAGAACAATTTAAATAATATGAAAGAAAGGCTTTATAGCTACGAATAAATACAACATGGTGGATGAAAAATATGTTATTTTCTTGTCATGTTATATTGATTGTGTATAATAATTTCATTGCTCTTTTGCAGTTAATATACATTTTAGGAAAATGAAGTCATACATAAAGTATATAAATAGCAAAAACACTGGTTTTCCTAAAAAATTATTTATATAGAAACAGCAGCATGACCATAATTATGGTTGTTATGATTAAAGCACTAATGAACTTTCATTTGCTCCTCAGATTCCAAATCTATTCCTAGACCAATTCACTTATCACATTTGTCATTGAAAATAGAATATCTTTTTTTTTTTCGCTTCATTATCGATGCAGATGAAAATAAAATATTTGTCACTGCTTTGGGAAGATTAAGAAAGTGTTTATTTCATTAAATCCAAAATTAAAATATCTAGACCATTATGAAAATATTTATAATTTTTAAAATGTGTGTTATTAAATACAAATTGATGCTTGGGAAAATTTTCATAGTCACTCTTAGTGCTATTTTGGATCGTTGACTACAGTAGAAACAGACCGATTAAAAAAGAAAGCAACAAAAGGGAAAACATGTTAAGTAAGCTACTTTAGGGTTGAGTAGCTTCTCTATGGATTTTATTCACAAGATCAACCCAAGGAGATCTCTATTTGTGATTTATTCAAATTTTTCTTCCAGAATGTTATCTATGGTATCAATTTTGAAAAAAAATTCAAAATGTGCATTTATTATATTATTCTATATAGATCTGTACTTGAGTAAATTGATAACTTTCTTGTTTGCTGATATTAACCTTGCTCTTTGAACACTGTAAACCTTCTGGGTGCTAGAATAGCATAAAATATGCACACATCTCTGTCTTCTGAGATGTCTTTGGATATTTTATTGACATCCTGCATGATCTCATGAAGGATTCAGAAAACATAAAGAATTATGGGTTAGAAGCTCTTCATCCATTTTACTTTTAATGTATTTTTTTTCCATTTTTTCTTGTTCCATAACCATCAGACTTCACATTACACTATATGACAAAAACTTTTTAAGCAGAAATGAAAAGTGCATCTGCCAATGTGATTTTTGTTCTCAGCTTTGTCTTATCAAACATTATCTCTTGCAGCTTTCATAAATTTTTGAAGGCTACAATATTTGCCTCTGGACATATGTTTACTGATGAATTATGCCTTTTCTCGCCGTATTTCACCAAATATTTCACCCGCATCTTCCCCATGTACTTCATCAATAGATACTCAGAATAATATATGTATATAGATTCTACTTATGAATTAGGGGAAATGTAAATCTTAAAATTAGGCCAAATGATAGTGCAGGATATTCAGGGTGACCCTTTTTTGCAAAGTAAATTCAGGATGATTAAAAATAAAATCACATCCCATTTTCTGTACAAACAAATAATAGACATCTTGAATTTTTGCAGTGTCTAGAAGAGCACTTTGATTTCTCATCAAAGTCTCTACCCATTTTTCCCCAACACTTTGCACCTTAGAATTCTCATTTATAAACGTAAGAAAATTAAAGGAGAAACTAAGATCTTTCCTTAAATGTATGTAACACAATTTTTATATATCTTTAAATGTATGCTTCTCTTAGTTGTCAGTTAAGAATAAAACAGCATACTGAAAAAAGACATTTAAAATTAATTTTACTTACATCTAACCTGCTCTTTTTAATCATCTCACTCACACATCTGCTGATTTAAAATTTTCTTAGTTTCTTTTTTTAAGGACTGTTTTATTTCTGTTTTGCAAGAATATGTATATATGAAGCTTAAAAATGCAGGTGTAAATCAATCTACTTAAGCATAATTTGGAATTTCTCATGATATTTCAAATCACTGTTAATTTGCATGGAAATGAGTTTGCATTTCAGAATATCATTTTGATCTTAGCAATAAAGGAAAGGCACATACTATATATTCTTAATTTGAATAAAATTTCCCTCAACCAAATTGAATCTTAAAATTATGTCTTGTCTTCCTTATCTGCCTTTTATAGATAAAGAAAACATGGCTAAAAGAAGTGACTTTCCCAAAGTCACAGAGTTTTCTAGAAGTAATTTCTGGAAGACTCAGGTATCTTGATTCTATATATGGTGTGGTTATAATTATACAACACATCTACTTAATTTTAGTTTGCCAGCTGTAAGCATATAGTATGAATACATATACATGAAATTTATGACAAAAATATAAACAATAATTTTTGAACATCTATTCTTAATCTAGTGTGTGAAAAAGCTGCTTTTTAAAATTGTAGTGGTAACAATGCATGCTGCTTTTAAACACTTAGTGAAAATATTCTCTAATTCTTTTACTTCTAGCTCCTTCACTAACTATACAACTGTCCTAGCTACAAACTGACATATGTAATCTGATTGGAATGGCTGAATATAGAATTTGGTCAGAATTTGGATCGATCAGATGCTTTGGGTGACCTGCCCAGATTCCTGTTGTTTGGCTAATGCACCCATTCTCCACCTGTGCAAATGGAGCTGTCCCCAGTGAGAAACGCCTAGGAAGTTGTGCCTTCTCCCTGCTGGACAGCCTCTAGCCAATGACTGAGTCAGCTAGGGGTATAACAGCTTGTCTCCAGGTACCACAATGTCTGTCATGGTATTCATGCTCCAGATTCTCCCATAAAATTATACTTATCGACACTTTTCAAAAGAAGACTTTATGAGGCCAACAAACATGAAAAAATGCTCATCATCACTGATCATTAGAGAAATGCAAATCAAAACCACATCGGGGTACCATCTCACACCAGTTAGAATGGAGATCATTAAAAAATGAGAAGACAACAGATGCCAGAGAGGATGTGGGGAAATCGGAACACTTTTACACTATTGGTGGGAGTGTAAATTAGTTCATTGTGGAAGACTGTGGCAATTCCTCAAGGATCTAGAAATAGAAATTCCATTTGACCCAGCAATCACATTACTGGGTATATACCCAAAGGTTTATAAAGACACATGCACACATATGTTTACTGTGGCACTGTTTACAATAGCAAAGACCTAAAACCAACCCAAATGCCCATCAATGATAGACTGGACAAAGAAAATGTGGCACATATACACCATGGAATACTATGCAGCTGTAAAAAAGGATGAGTTGATGTTCTTTATAGGGACATGAATGAATCTGGAAACCATCATTCTCAGGAAACTGACACAAGAACAGAAAACCAAACACCACATGTTCTCACTCATAAGTGGGTGTTGAACAACAAGAACACATGGATGGAGGGGAGCATCACACACTGGGGTCTATTGGGGGCAGAGGGGGGAGGTTGGGGAGGGATAACATGGAGAAATGCCAGATATAGGTGACGGGCAGAGATGGAGGCAGCAAACCACCTTGTCATGTATGTACCAATGCAACAATCCTGCATGGTCTGCATATGTACCCCAGAACATAAAGTACAACTAAAAAACATACAAAAAAATCTTACCTTGGACTTCTCTTTATACCATGTCTTTGCCTACTTTTTCTTCAGCATTAACTTGCTTTACTCATTCCCTTCTTCTGAGAGTACCCCTAAATAAATCATCTTTTCAAGAATCACTGTTTTAAACTCTGATTCAAAGTATCTATACCTCAGATGGTAGCATGTAACATGAATCCACTGCTAGAGAAACAAAAGGTTTGACTCATTAAAGGTGACCCTACCAACAATAGAAACCAATTGACTAGATTGAATCCACTAACCCACTTTAAAGATCTGACAGAAGATGTGTTTCCATTTTTAGATGTAGTTAAACCTTACCTGTTTTTCTATTCTTCTCTATGTGATAACTGAACTTAAAAATTACGAGAATCCAAAAAACAATAAATAAAACAAAAAACTTGTGAAGAGAAAAAGTTATAAAGAGAATCAGAGTTAACATTGATATTGGAGCTATCATACAGGAACTATCATACTAATATGTTAAAGGATTAACCAAAAAAAAACTGGACAATGTTTAGGAACAGATGAGGAATTTGGGCAGAGAGATAGAAACCAGAAAGGTCACATACAAATTATAGAAATTAAAAAACACTATCAGAAGTAAAGAATGACAAACTGCCAGCAACAGTGGAAGCCAATAGGAATTGTGTACACAATATTTTTTAAAATCGTTATGTTTCAAGAAAGAGAAAAAATAAAACAGAGCATCCAAGAGCCCTGGGACAATATCAAGTGGTATCACATAAAGGTCACTGGAGTTCTAGAAAGAGAAGTGAGAGAAAATGGGGCAAAAGAAGTATTTGAGGAGATAATCATTGAGCTTTCAAAATCTAATAAAAGGGAAAAAAGAGGGATGGGAAGGCAGGACGGGAAGGTGAGGGGAGAGGAGGGAAGAGAAGGGGAGGGGTAGGAAGGGAAGGGGCAGGAGAGAAAGACCACACATTTCAGGTAAAAGAACTCCAGGCAAAGTTTACAGAATAAAGAAAAAAGGAAACTGCACTAAGTCTTGGAGTTGAGATGTTTTATTCTCAGCATTCTTGTCAATCATCAAACCAGGATCTGCATTGTATCTGTGTCTTGGGTAAGATAAGGTGTCCTACCCCTTACCAAATGATATTAGACCTCCTGGGCTTTAGATGTTTTTCTATTTCTTGCTTATAGGCAGATAGTTTCACTTCTACTTCTCTTTCAGAAGCAGTAACTCTTTTCTTGAGCTCTGAGGATACAGTGCTTCCTGCTTTTCCTCCAAGAGCTGAAGACCTTTCATTTGAAAGAAGAGTTTCTAGATATGGGTAGTGTATTTTTCTGGCACCTAAGCACAATCAACAATCTCACACATGCCGGTGTCTGCAAGCAAAACTGTCTCCTGTCTCCTGTCTTTCCCACAGTCTCTATCATAAGCACCCAGTAGAGGTGTTTATGTGGTTGGAATCACCTGTGAACTACTTTTGTATCTGGATCTCAACCTTTCTTCTAAAATGACATACTGGGCCAATTTTAGCTTTTAATAATTTGTTGGCATTTTAGCTGATTTCAGTTTTGCTTGCCTATGTGGCAGCCACCTCTTCCACACTCGGCCAAATGTGAAACAGTTTGCAAGGCTCCACCTCTTCTTAGAAAAACTTGTCGCTCTTTAGAATTCAGTTCACTTGGTTGACATAAAACCTTGGCTCTATAATAAACCCAATAAAAATTATGATTTTTTTATATTTTCCAAGTTCTACTTGTTGTAGGGTGAAAGTAGCATTCATTTGCGGCTTTATACCTCCTAAATGGAAGCAGAATTCACCACTTGACCTTTAAAGAATAATGTAGGCTTATTTTCTAGGACACTAGGACACTGCATACTCAAGTAGTTCATCTCTTTTCATGTTGCTTTGAAAAGGGAGCTGCTTTCACACATTGCTACTCAGGTTCCTTTATACAGAGAACTGGCTCAGGGTGATATGGACTAGGCTTACCCAGCACTTCTTGATAGTTACTTCCCACTGGAAAATAAGACAGTGAAGTTGTATAAATATGTTGTGCATGTGTGTGTGTGTGAATTAAAAAATAAATGTGGGAAAAAGAGTGTACTTCAGGAATGGAATAGAGTATGAGAAATTGAACAACTGTCACTTTAAGAGAGAGAGTAACACTTAGCAGCCTTATGTGAAGTGGAGGAAAAACTACAATGGTATTCCAGATAATCCGACCCTAAGATCTGCCAGACTCAATTTCTGTATCACAACTTCTGTATCTACTTAGTTTTCAGGGTTTGTATAATCAAGTAGGCTAGCGTTTTAGTCTTAGGTCTTCTCCCAGTGGTAAGAACACTATTAATGAAATAGTAAGTGTTCTGTAAGTGTCAGTAATTTGGTTGAAAACCCCTGAGAAAGTTATTCTAAACAAGCAGTGGAAAATGTGATTTTAAATTCAATTTTTATGTTTAAGTGTGAATTACTTATAAATTAGTGAAGATGTTAGAGCTATTTATCAAAAAAAATTCACTTATATCTGTAGGAAAACTTATTGCTGATCCCATTTGCACTTAGGATCAAAGAAGAATTGTAATACAAGATAAAAATAAAGTAGTTATTTATGCTGTGCAATTGAAAGTTTGTAATCTTCAAAATAATTCTATTTTCTGCTCTGCTTGTTTTCCATTCTGTATAATAAGATTTTAATGTATCCTTTTTACCAAGTGACTAAATGGCAGGCAAAATAAAGATATCGGTTTATCTACCACTGATTCATTATCAAAAACATCAAATAAAATGTGATATAAATAAGACAGTTTAAACTGACGTGGAAAAATTTATCTAGTTGGTTGATCACCTATTTAATTTCTCCATGGAAATTAAGACTTTTGTTTAGTTGTGTGGTGGGCAGAGGATGAGGCAGTCTCTTCTCTTAGAAATAAAACCCAAACTTGAAGGATATGAGAAACCCTGAGATGCTAGATTGCTACAAATTTCACAGTGACTGTTGCTAAGTATTCCCAGTAAGAATCTTGGTGAAACTTGCTTCAAGGGAGGAAGCAGGTTGAAATCTATCTGGCTAAGGAGAAGGCCAGGAATCGCCTCTGCTCCAAGGCCATGAGTTCTCCTGTTCATCACACTGCTACTTTGATGGGAAGATAGGACAAAATCTTCTGACCCTCAAAAAAGGGGGAAAGAAATCTCCTGGTCTCAGAATTTGCTCCAATACAGAATAGAGATCTGCTATGATTTTGCATAGTACAGGAAACCCTTTCCCACCCCAAACTCACTATAGACATAATGAAGTGTACATTTGGTTTCCAAATAAGGAGAATGGCAGAAATGCAGAGAATTTCTAAAACCCAAGGCCTGGACCAGAAAAAGTGAGAACTCATTTGATCTCATCATGATCAAGAAACAAAGAGGCTTCAGCTCAGGGAGAGGCAAGAGTGTGGAGAAACCCTTCTGTGACTAGCTTAGGCATGCAGGGAATCCTGAGAGCTAAAAGTAGAGTAGAAAGACAGACAAAATTTTTGATGTATGCAGCCACCATACGAAGTTCAAGATAACAGCAGAACACACAGATCAATGGAAAGTCTAGCAAGCCAAGAAATAGACCCACACAAGTTTAGTATAGTGTAGATGTATAGAAAATTTATTGGACCAAAGATAGTCTTTTCAACAAGTGGTACAGAAACAATCGAATGCCCCTATGCAAAATAAGATCAGGATTTACACCTATAAATCATATAAATGTTAACATATAATGGATCACAGGCCTAAGTATAAATGGTCAAATTGAAAAATTTCTTGGGGAATATATAATGGAAAATCTCTGTGACCTTGGAAAAGGAGTTTTGTATAAAATAAAATCATAATCATAAAAAATAATGAACTTTATCAAAACTAAATATTTTGTTCTGCAAAACACACTGTTAAATAAGTGAAAAAGAAAACCCAAAAACTGAAAGAAAATATTTTCAATTAAAACTCAACTGTAAGAAAACCAACACAAACAAGCAAAATATCTGCATAGACACTATACCAAAGAATATATATGGATGACATATAAGGACACAAAAAGATGTTCAGCATTATCACTATACAACTAATAAAATGTCCAAAATTTCAAGAGATGGAAAATGCCAAATTCTGGCAAGCAAGGGAAAGGAATAGATGAAACTCTCATTTATTGCTAGTGGGGATGATAAATGGTATAATCACTTTGAAAAGCAGTGTGACTTACTTTTTCTACACAACATAGCAGTCCCACTCTGAGGTATTTACTGAAATATGTGAAAAACTTTACATAAAAATTTTTATAGATATTTATGACAACTCTATTCATAATCACCCAAATCTGGGAATAACCAAAATATTCCTCAACACGTGAAAGGATAAACTGTGGCTTATCAATACTGTGGAATGCTGTTAAACAACTGAAAAAAACAAAAACAAAAAAACTCAAACTGAAACAACAAAAACAATCAATTACATGGATTAACCATGAATGTGTCTTGCTTAGTGAAAGAAGTCAAACCCAAAAGACAACATGCTGTATGATTCTATTAATCAAGCATTCTGAAAAAGGCTAATACCTAGGGGGGAAAAAACAGATGAGTGGTTTCCAGGAATTGGGATAAAGGGGAGGCATTGACTCTAAAGAAGCCAAAAAGGTATTTTTCTTTTTATTTTATGGACACAGGGTCTCACTATGTTGCCTAGATTGGTGTTGATCTCCTGGGCTCAAGCAATCCTTCTGCCTCAACCTCCAGAGTCTGGGTAATGAAACTGTTCTCTATGGTATTGTGTTGGCGGATACCTTACTTTATGCTTTTGTCAAAATTTGTAAAATTGAACAAAACAGAGTTAACTTAGCTGTGCAAAATTTTAAAAATGATCACCCAAGATGCCAAGGGATTACAGAATGAAATACAGACTAAAAAATGTAAATCAAACTATATTGTAAATATGTGGCATAGCCTTCCTGAAAAAAAGTCAGTTACTGACCTAATTTTAAAAAACAATTTCTTGACTTGATAGTATAAGGTTATGACCAACAAAAGCTACTCTCTGTTAACATTATATTCATAGTAAATTTATTTCTATCAATGACATGATTTTCTAATTCTGAAATTACATGAATACTAGGACTGAATATATAAGTAAATTATACATTGTGAGAGTTAGGTATCTCAGTGTTATACAGAAGTTACAGATACACAAGTAGAGATGGGTGGTGGCTAGAATTTTAACCTTATGTGCTGGATTAGAATTGAAGATAACAATATGGGCTTCTAAGTATCTTGATGTATATTTGGTTAGATAGATAAAGAAGTATATAAAGATATGTTGTGTATGCAAGTAACTTACATGCATATATTTCTTATTATGTTCACTATGAAGTACTAGAAGCAGTGACTGGTAGAAACAAGAAGTTGATAGGAGAGGTATTTAAAAACAAAAACAAAATACAAACCAAAAGCCTTGTTGAGAGGATAAACTTAAGCCTAGCCATATGAATAAGTACATTGAATTAAAAAGTACAGATTGTCAGATTAGATAAAAGCAAGATTCAACAATACAATGTATATAAGAAACTCACATACAATAATTAAAACATATGCTCAAAATGAGATTATAGGTTAACTTGTATGTGTATATAATGGATTATATTAAAGGCAGGAAATAGGCCGGGCGCGGTGGCTCACGCCTGTAATCCCAGCACTTTGGGAGGCCGAGGCGGGTGGATCACGAGGTCAAGAGATCGAGACCATCCTGGCCAACACGGTGAAACCCCGTCTCTACTAAAGTACAAAAAATTAGCCGGACGTGATGGTGCGTGCCTGTAGTCCCAGCTACTCGGGAGGCTGAGGCAGGAGAATTGCTT
>PVKP010046043.1:0-15818 GCA_004027715.1 Plecturocebus donacophilus | reverse complement strand
GCAAATATATGAATCTTTTAAAGTAGAGACCCAGTTGTCCAATGTGTTTCCCAAGCTGGTCCATATCAGCCAATAGTCTGGAATACTTAATGGGCAGAGAAAAATATTTCAACCTGAGTTTACAATTGGAAGTAAACTTGAAAATCTACTCCCTTTTAGAAATGGCAAAATCTCCTGGATGTTTAAAACATGTCACATTGGCTCTTATTTATCACATTCAACTGTCAGTTTTGCCTAGGAGGAAACAAATATAGTTGGCAAACTGCGACCCTCACCGTGGTTGGGATATGTGATTTATCCTGCACGGAATGAAGGGAAAAGGCCAGAGTGCTGAGTTCTGGTCTATTCTGATGCTGAGCAGTCCCCGGCCTTGCTCCACAATCTGGATGTCTTTTGGCCAGGCTATATCATAGATCAAATACATTCCAGCAGAAGATCTCTTACTAACCTCCTAGGATTACCCTGCGTTTCTGAGACTGAAGTTCGGGCTCTGGAGAAATAGCATTTCCCATAGAATGAAGAGTGTAAGATATATCAAAAGAGGAAAAGAAAAAAAAAAGCAACACAGGAATGCAGGTCATGTGAGATCATTATTAAGAACCAGAAGGATTTCTGATGGAAAATTCCAAATTCTCTTTGAACAACTGCCTTGGGGAATGTCCTTTAGGAAACACTGGACTTACATATAATATGTCATTAACTGTGCTTATGATTTCCTTTCAGTGTTTATAGGCAGGAGTTAAGACATGGAATGTACAAATATAACACAAAAATTACAGTACAGTGATTGCTTCCTTTGCCAATTCACTCTCCAGAAAGTCATGAAATTCATTGCAGCAGCATCTCTGGTATGTATGGTATACCAGAAACTTAAGCTTTTACCTTTATTTAACCTCACAAGCTAGGTCTGACCCAGAGTCTGTATTGTACATTTATTATGACAAGCACTTTGAGTGAATTTGGAAATGTGGGCACTCCTATTGTAGACAAGTCTAAAATCTCTCTGTACCAGAGACGTCTTCCTCAGCCTTACTTATGTTGGAGAGGAAGGAAGAGATATTGTCTCTGGAAAAAAATAATAATGTGGAGTTGGATCCCTGTGCTGTTCTCCACATTAGCCATTGCTGATTGTTGTGTTTAGGGACCGTGGCTGTGGAGAAATTATGGGTTGAGTTGGTTAAAGTCCAGTGCTAATGGGGCCAAAGTTCACTGGCCTGGTTTGTCTCTTGGTGGCTGTCATAACTCTGACCCCATCTGGCACAGTTATGCCCTTTGCCGTCTGGGTGATGGGGTTCTCAGAGCACACATGGGGCCGAGAGGGGCGAGCTGAGTGTTCTAATCTGGTGATGGAACTCTGGTATCAGCCTTGCTGCCTTTACTCTGAGACCTTGAACAATATGTTTAGGTTCTGTCTAGGCTTTGGTTTCCTTTCCCAAAGGGCTTGGGGAAGCATTTATCGTGATTTCACTAAATGCTTAGAAACTCTGGTGATAGGAAACACGTTTTACATTTCTCCTCTTTCCCACATAGTGCCTTACTTACTGACAAATATAAAGACAGAAGTATACAACTCTAAGGAAATTGATTCATACTGGGCCACCAGAATAGACTCAATGGTAGAAAATTTTCCTTTATAATATATAGTAATAATCATAATTGCCATAATGGTAATCATAGCAATAGTAATTGTAATAATAGTAATAGATAATAGTAATATCAGAGCAACTAACATTTGTCAATTGCATGACATTTTATGAAAGGTTAGTATCTAATTTAATACTCATAACAACTCCCTGAATCAGTTGCTATTACTGGATCCAATTTATGGAAACTTAGAGAAAGAATGCTCAGGTTACT
The DNA here is from genome assembly GCA_004027715.1 of Plecturocebus donacophilus. Classification (NCBI taxonomy): domain Eukaryota; kingdom Metazoa; phylum Chordata; class Mammalia; order Primates; family Pitheciidae; genus Plecturocebus; species Plecturocebus donacophilus. The sequence continues at coordinate 13,961 of PVKP010046043.1, read as the reverse complement.
TGACTGAGATCAATAGCAAGTAAATGACAGAATTAGGAATCACTTAAAGTTGGTTCCAAAGTTAATGTCACTTAGACACTTCATAAACTGACTACTTTAGAACAGTGTATTTCTGATAAATACAAGCATCTCTTCAATCTGTTCAATTTCTGTAGAGTATTTGACATACAGAAATTTCTCATGTGTCAAAAATGCTTAAAAATCAGGGGTTAACTAATGGGAAAAAAAATAGAGAAAATAGAACTACAGTATGATTCTACCTAACTACTTTTCTTATCATTGGTCTCCTACCATGTTTCAGAATTGAGAAAATATAAAACTTTCCAGAACCTACTTCTTTGGTCTTCTTTATAAACAGAATAAATCAGATTGCCCTGTGTTTATTTATACTCACTAGGTAAACATCTCATTTGCTCCCGTTCAGATTTTCAGCTTAAAGCTGGTTTTACTCTAAAGGCAGATTGGTAAATTAACAAAGAAACCGCAAGCAATCCTCAAACTAACTGCATAGTTGAGAAAAAGCATGAATACTTCTAGCTCCTCTCATTCCATGAGGATCAATTTCACCTGTGGTTCTTCACACGTTTAGGGCATTATTGATCCAGCTTCCTGCTTCACCAGGTCTTCACTCAAAGCTGCCTTAAAAAAACATGTATGAACAACAACAGCAACAAAACCATTTTCCATCCATCTTTATAACTGCAAGACCAGAAGGCAATCCACTGAAAAATTTAGTAATGTTTAGATGTGTTTTAAATCAGCAACACTGGTGATATAAATTGCCACTCCCCCACTCCCAATTCATATGTTGAAGCCCCAACCCCTAAAGTGATTGTATACAGAGACTGAATTTTAGAAAGTAAAGGTAATTGCAGTTGTAAGGATAGAGTCCTACTCCGATGGGATTGGTAGCCTCATAAAAGAGGACAATAGATCTTTCTCTCTCCCTAGGAACATACATCAAGACAAGGCCATGTGATCACACAGCAAGATGAAATCTTCCATCTTCAAGCCAGGAAGACAGCCTTCTCCAGAACACAACCATTATAGACCCTGATCTTTGACTTCCAGTCTCCAGATCTCCAGAAAATGTGTGTTGTTCAATCCACACAGTTGATGGTATTTTATTACGGCAGCCTAAGTAGACGGAGACAACTGGAGAGCTACTTTGTTTCCTGAGTGTATGTGTTTTCAATTCAGCTTTTATTTGTTTTGCTTTCTCTTCCCCCTCCCTTTCTCTTCCCATTTTCCTTTTTATTCTTAAAAATTTTTTTTTTATTCTTAAAATTAGACCCAAAAACCTGTCCTTGAGACAGCCAGGTTGGCCTTTAAGGACAGCATTTACATGACTTACAGCCTTTTCTTCATGGACTATCTTTGAAGAATGTAGTCGGCAACTTTTGTTTTTATATTTTCAGTCTCTTTTCCCACATACTGCAGCATCACACCTTCCATTCCTCAATGTCTGTCTTCCCTGCCCTATTCAGAATCAGTGCTAAAGAAAGGGCTGTTCCTATGTGAGTTCACGCCATGTGCATAAGAGAATGATATTTTCTCATTGCAGAGAGAAAGAAATAAATGAAACCTTTTTCCTTTCTTATGGTTTGAAAGGTGTTCTCCCAAAATTTGCATATTGAAGTCCTGACCCCTAGTACCTCAGAATGTTACTGCAGTTGTAGGTAGGACCTTACAGAAGGTAATAAAATTAAAATTAGGCCATAGTGTGAATCTTAATCATATCTGACTAGTGTCCTTAGAAGAGAAGATTAGGATTTACCAAGAAACACTAAGGTTGCACAGGAATACACTAAGAAAAAAGGCCATATTAAGGAACAGTGAGAAGATGATCATTTTCAAGTGAAGGAGAGAGGCCTCAAAAGAAACCAAACCAGCCGATACCTTGATCTTGGACTTCCAGCCTCCAAAATACATTTGTACAGTTTAAGATAATCTTGTCTGTGGTATTTTGTTACATCAGCACAAGCAAACCAATACCTCCTTTTTAAGGCATTTGGAACATCAATGAGATAAGGGTGTGATTTTTGAGGGCAGAAAATCTCAGCACATTTGATACCACATCAGTAAACAACAGTCTACTCTATGTTGGTTTTGATGAGCAAGTAGGATTTTTATTCTAGTTTTGCTTAGACTTATAAAATCATAATAACCTTAGATATTACCTATTTCAATTACCTCATTTTATATGTAATGATACAGGGGTCCATATGAAAGAATGGACTTGTCCAAAGCCCCACATTAGTTTTTGACCAACTCAGGACTAGAGTTCAAATACTTCACCTTCCAGTGCTCTTTTTGGCTACCATATAAAATATATCTCATCTTTATGTTTTTTCATCAATTCTGTTTTATAGTTTTATTTACTAACCATCACATTCTAAGTGTTTTTTCCTTTTCAAAATATTTTTATTTTCTTTCAAATATTTATTTTGGAATATATTTGTTTTTACCTGAATTTACTATCTTGTGGGCTGAAATGTTTTCAGGGAATACACCAAGAAGTTTTTCCACTTCTTGGATTCTTTTCCTCAGTTTTTAAATTATGATGGTTTTCACCTATGCTTCCCAGCTGCATTAAAAGGTTGGTTTTGCTGAAATAAACCTGCATATTTTTGTTTACTGAATGTACTGAATTTGTGATTGTGGATCTTCATTCAATTATAATCACTGTCCTTGAATTTTCTTCACTCCTGTATTACTAGATTTCCTCACCAGTACCACCACGACTGACACCACCACACTACATAAAAGAAAGTCCCTGGCTATTTCCATTTTTAATTCTGCTTTCCTGAGCTACAAAAGAGCCTTTGTTGTATCTTCACAGGGAATGTTGATTCCTTGTGAAGTCTAAGGATGACTTTGTCAAAGAGAGTCTTGGCACAGCCTCAAATAAGTACTCAATCTTCATATGTTGATGCTATGTATAGACATGTGTGGTACTTTGTAGGCATTTTGAAGACCATCTCTGATCTTTTTTCAAATAAGATAGTTCAGTTTTAACATCAGATTGAAGCTGTACAAAATCTCATTTTCAATGGTTGAAAGTGGATTTTAATCAAAGGGTTATCATGATGATGAAAGGAAATGTTTCTAGGAGACAAAAGTTTGCAAAGCAATTTTATATACATGATTCCACATGATCTTCACATTAAGCATTTGAAAGTTTACTGTATGAATGTTATATCCATAAATGGATAATAACTTATCCATTTGCTCACCTGAAAAGTGTATAACAAGAAATCTTAAACAACTGACTTAAGGACAACCCACTCCATAATCTTTGTTTCCAGTTCCTTCCATTTTACCCTCTTCTATTTTTTTTTCCACATTGCATTTCTATATCAGTTAATGTATTATTTTATTTATGAAACATTTTAGTGAGTTTCTTCTAGGATACAAGGTTAGAAAAATAAGCTTGAACTAAATAAAATTAATGGTTGGTTCTAGTTCATAGTTAGATACTTTTAAAAGATCACTAGTTAATTAATATAGTTCTGTCTTCAATCTAATTGACATTATTGAATATAGTTTCAGTTAGTTATGACCTAGAGTTTGTAACATCTAATTCTAACCTATGGTGCTCTGCTGGGTAAAAAAATATGGCACCCACATCATACCTGAACCTGCCTTAGTGGTCACGAGGGTCCATTTGACAATATAATCCATCTTAGAAGCTTGGAAAAGGCCTGATATTATAGAAGTTAGCAGCTTCTCACACAAGGCTTTGGAGCTTGTCTTTCACCAGTAAGGCGATAATACCTAACCTCTAAGGATCATTTAAAAAAATATATTGTAAAAAAGGAAATGACCATAGTATTTCTATCATCTATTTGTTAGAAACATCCAATAATATGTGAACATTGCTCAGCACTGCGTGACACCTTGCTCCCAGACATTTACCTTCCTAAAATCAAAACTAACAAAAATCAGAGTTTCAAATGTTTTGTGTCTCCATTATGAAAACCAAATTCTGTGCGTGTGACTTCATACTCAAAATCATTCACAATTTCAATTTTGTCTAACCATTTCAATTTTACCTTTCACCCTGATGGCCAAGTTTCTTCCCAGTCACTCTAAAGTAACCACCATCCTTTGTCACCTACGCTGCTCTACAGTTCCTGTTTCACTAAGCACTTGCATTTTCTTTATCCTGCTGCCATTTGTGGGAAGGTCCTTTCCTTCTCCTGCAAAAGTCCCTCAATTCTTAAACTGAAATACAATGAGAATTTATTGTTTTGCTCTTGATTCCCAAGGTGCTTCCCCAAATCCCATATCCATAGTAATTCTGTACTTTATTGTACTGTATTACTCACACATCTGACCCTTGCACTGGACTTCAAGGTCCTCAGAGTGGGTATTCCAATTGATTTATTTTTGCATTCCCAGCATCAGATACAATACTAGTTATAAAGTAGATCTTCAATAACTGTTAGATTGAATTGAATCAATCAATTAACTCATAGGTTATCACAGAGTACCCACTATATTATGTTCTGGGAAATGCCTTGGGCACAAAGCTTTGTGAATGTTTAAAGTTCGCTGAGTACAAACCTGTAAGGTAAAGCACTTACTGAGCTTTTGCTTAATTGACTGAGATGATCGCTATGAAGTACTCTGTACAGTGCCTGGAACAGCACAGGCATTAAAAAAATTTAACCCTTTCACCGTACAGGAGGAAACTTGCTCAAATCTGAAATGCCAAAAAGAAGTGCTTTTCTTTTGTGAGAATTGTCCTAAAACTGTTGAACAATTGTTTGGATAAGCCATTTAAATCTTATTTGGATACACAACTTGTTAAATCACTTTCACTCTGATGATTTTTATGTCCTCTGTAAATGTATGAAAATGGATCTTGAGTTAGAAAATTTTAAGAGAATTTAGGCAATCCATATTCCAACTGGCCTTTAGTCAACTGATAATAATAAAATCCATTTGTATTTTGTTTTCAATTTGAGCTATTCCAATGAACTAATGAATTTAGGAAGAGAAATTGATATAGAATAAACTCAAAATATGTTTATGTAGATGAAACTAACTTCTTATTTGCATATTTTTTCTTTTCATTATTTGAGGAATACAATTTGAATCCTACTAAACAAAATGTATAAAATGAAATAGCTCCTAGGAGCCTATTTGTTCATCACTCTTGAGTAACCAAGGATGCAATGAACTGGTTATGTATCCTTATTATTCAGGGTTCTCGAGAGAAACAGAACAAACCGGAGATGTATTTATTTATTTAACAAATTGGCTCATGCTATTATGGAGGCTTAGTCTCAAGATCTGCAATGAGATCTTGAGCAGGCAAGCTGCAGATCCAGGAGAGCTGATGGTATCAAATTCTGGTCAAGTCCAAAGGCCTGAGAATGAGGAGAGCCAAGGATGTTAAACTTCAGTCTGAAAGCAGGCAGGCTCAAGATCAATCCAGGAAGAGTTGATGCTTTATTTTGAGTCCAAAGTCAGGGAAAAAAGCTGATGTCTCAATATGAAGGCAAGCAGGCAGGATGAATTCTCTCTTACATGTAAACAGTGTGCCTTTTTGTTGTATTCAGGCCTTCAGCTGATTGGGAAGGCATTACAGAGGGCAGATCAAACTAAAGAAGGCAAACTCTTTTACTCAATCTACCAATTTAAGTGTTAATGTCATTTCAAAACATCCTTGCAGAAAGACTCTGAATGTTTTACCAAATATCTGGGCATCCCATGGCCCAGTCAAGTTGATGAAATAAAATTAACCATCTCAGACTCCTTTGTTGAATTAATCAGATAATTTAACCCAAATTGTTTTCATCCCTGTATTCTTTGACCTGCGATAGAGTATAACACATCCAACCCCCTGCTTTGATGTTGGTGTGCAAGATGACATCATGTTAGGAAATTCATCATATCTATTAGTAAGACTATTCAACAGAAAGTAGTACTTTTCAATATCAGCTTACAAAGGCCAAAATTTAAAAAAAAAATTTTTTTTCTCAATGACCCTGAAGCCTAGCTGAATTTTTTGTCTTTTAGATGAATTAACAAAAATAATTTTCAGGCCAGGTGCTGTGGCTCAGGCCTTTAATTCCAACACTTTGGGAGGCTAAGGGAGATAGATCACCTGAGGTCAGGAGTTTGAGACCAGCCTGACCAATGTGGCAAAAACTCATCTCTACTAAATACAAAAATTAGCCAGGTGTGATGGCAAACACCTAAGAATCCCAGCTACTCAGGTGGCTGAGGCACAGGAATCACTTGAACCCAGGAGGCAGAGGTTGTAGTGAGCCAAGATCATGCCACTGCCCTCTGGCCTGGATGACAGGGAGAGACTCTTTCTCAAAAGTAAATAAATAAATAAATAAATATTAATTTACACATATACCTTATATTTCTAAAACGAAAATATGAAGAGAAAAGGAAAGAGATAAATGTCTAAGATAAGAATTTCTTAATCCTTTAATGTTTTCTATTGTAGACATATCCACCAGACCTACCTTTTGCCTCTCCCATTGCTGCTAGATGCTCTTAAGAGAGATAGAATCACAGAAGACCAGATAAAGGAGTATTTTAATATTTGGCCTCTCCAAGCTGTAGTTTACATAATAAAAATGGAATAATATTAATTATTACCTTATACTTTGTTGTGAAAATCAGATTATCAACATAACTAAATAAATACTCAGTAAGGATTAGTTTAATATTAAAGCTAGTCTTTTAATGACAAACTTTGAATAAATCTCCTGTTAGTATTTAATCTTCAGTTTTATTGATTCTGATGACAATCCTACATTGTTTCATGAAATACATATGACTTGAATCTGTGACGAGGCATTCACAAAGAAGACTAGCAGAGAAATGACCTTTGGATAGAATCCAGAGGCCTATGCACTTATTCATGTATCCACTTGTCCATCTTTCAGTTCACCCCTCGATTTTCATTTATTTGCTTAATACATATTTGACTCGTAACTTTATCATGCCAAAAAGCTATATTGGTTTTGGAAATGTGTCAACCTGCCTAAGTTAAACTTCACTTTCCAGAATTCCCATTCCTGTATATTTTCTTTCATAGAGGATGGGAAACATCATATGCCAGTGTGGGCCACAAGAGAGATTCTTGCATGAGATCTGAAGGGTGCAAGTGAAAAAGCAGCCATTACGTATCTCACAAGCATTGTATTTCATTTGCTGGTGCATCACATTCATGTAAGGCAACGTAGGACCAGGCTTGCAACTACATCACGTCAGCCTAGATCCACTTCTGCAGCTCTGCCTCCTAGACCAGGTGTATGTGTTTCTCTGTGTGATGAGGGCCTTGTTTCTAGAGGGCATCCACACCATAAAAGTAGGAGTAAAAAAGAACTGGTATAAGTTTTAATTTGTCTTTATAGGCTCCAGCTGTTGCTTGTGGTTTCTAGCTTAATCTTGTCCTCCTCAACTTTGTATCATCTTCCTTTTTCAATTACATTTCCTGCAGACTTCAAGCTCTAGCGTCATCAGACATGTAAGCAATACACTTACAGACACTGCTTAACTTGCCTCCACAAGTGAATATGGTCAAATCTGTGTAATAAATTCTTTCATACAAATATATATTCTAAAGGTGCTGCTTTTGATTGAATCCTGACTGACGTGCAAACCTAGTCTGGGATCTGTTATCAATACAGTTAAACGTTGAATTATCTTTTGTAGGTAAAAAGAACACTAGAATAAATTTATTTTATTATGTTTTTTATTTATTTATTTTTTGAGACAGAGTCTTGCTCTGTTGCCCAGACTGGAGTGCAATGGCATGATTTTCACTCACTGAAACCTCCACCTCCCAGGTTCAAGCAATTCTTGGGCCTCAGCCACCTAAGTAGCTGGGATTACAGGTGTGTGCCACCACACCCAGCTAATTTTTGTATTTTTAGTAGAGACGGGGTTTTGTCATGTTGGCCAGGCTGTTCTCAAACTCCTGGCCTCAAGTGATCCGCTGGCCTCAGCCTCCCAAAGTGCTGGGATTACAGGTGTGAGTGACTGCACCTGACCTAGAATTTATTTTAGATAAACTCACTTGAACATGACATTGTCATAATCAGAATGTATTTGTTGTGTGAATCAGAAATACTTTACTTGACCTAAGTAGTTTTTAAAAATTTTTTGAATCCCCTAGACACCTCAATTCTTAAAACTAATAATTTTTTGAACTTGCTTTAAAACATGTATTTCCAAATAGCTATTCACTTCACTTTTTGGCCATCTTTAAACATTGTGAATGTTCACATTTGAACATTGTGAATATTTGCTTGAGTGGTGGCTGTTGCTGCTGCTTATTTTTCTTCTTCTTTTGGCTTTACCAACACTTAAATTATATAAAGTATATCTTCACTGTTTCTCATCTGCTTCAAAGTATACTTCCTTCTCTTATTGCACTTATATCTGTTTCCTACAGAATTGGTTTTGGGCGAGCCTACAAGGACTCAAAGCCTAGCTTAACAGACAAGATTAAAAACCTGATTAGTATTATGTGCCTGTAACAATAGCTGAGGCTTGGCCAATCACAGTGGCCATACTTCAACCACTCATAGACTGCGAACTGTTCAAACTGTGTTCAAATAAAGCAAACTCCAATCTATAAGCAATCCAGCTGTTTCTGTACCTCGCTGCTGATTTCTATACATCACTTCTGTTTTTCATGAGGTATCTCTGAGTCTATTTGAATCTACTGTTATTCTGGGGGCTGCCTGATGCACAAATCATTCATTGCTCAATTAAACTCCCTTAAATTTAATTTGGCTGAAGTTTTTCTTTTAACAGGGGGAAAATGGGGTGCAAATGATAAATGTAAATGAATGTTAAATATCTTCTTCAGTTCATCACTTTTATTAATAAGGGAATTTATATAAATATAAATTTTAATTTACTTATTAAGGAGAAGGTAGAAGTGTTCCAATTTCTTACAAACATGGCATTACAAACATTCAGGGGCAGAACCGAAACTAATAACGTAAAACTAATAGTATACTCAAGAATGTATAAACGTTTAACTAAACATGTGAAAGTTTCAACTATTTCCGTATTTCTTTCATTTTTTTTCTTAATCTATTATTCATTCATTTATTTATTTATTCAACTAATAGAACTAGATATCTAATACTAGGGAGGAACAATGTTAGGCACTGGAATAAAAACTTGCTGTACATAGATAGCTGAAGAGAAAAAATAACAACAAAATACATTACATCATGTGTTAAGCATTATGGTAGAGAGAAGTACAGAGAACACAGACTGAGAGCAAGGTAGTTTTAACCCAGAATGGGATAACCTCAACTAACAGGGATGTCAGGAGATGTTTGTGAAGGATAAAACCAGCACTGAGTTTGGAAGAAGTAGAATGAATGACAGAATAAAAACAGAAAGACGTTGCAGGGAGCCATACAGTGGCCTGTCGTCCTTTGAGAACTGCAAACAGATACCAGTGTGCATGAATGTTAAAATATGTAGGTGGATGAAAGAAAAGGTTTTGTGAGCATGGAATGGGTTCTGTCAACAAACTGCGACTTTATCTCAAGGGCAAGTAGAGTTCTAGAAATATTTTTAAGTGGGAGAATAGTAACATGACATTTAAGTTTGATATCTAAACATATATAACTAATAATCATCTCAAATTCAACATAGGTCGAAAGATATCCATCATATTCTCCTGAAATTCACTGCTCCCCCAGGCTTCTTCATTTCAATACATGGCACTGACATTATCTTTTGGGACCTCAAGCCAAAAACTTAGGCATCATCCCTACTTCTCTTCTTTACTCAAGCTTCAAATCCAATTCATTAACCAATTCATAGACACTAATTCTTAAACATATTATGAATCCATTCACTACTCTGCATGCCCACCCCTACAAGCTTAAACTGTTTTATTACCTCTGCATAACCTTCTACATAATTTAGAGTATTCATCTAGTCTTTTCTTTTTTTTTTTTACCACGTACATTTTAATTCTCTGCATGAGATCTACAACTCTCTGACACTGTATTTTTTCTGCTTATTTCCTTGTTTTTATACATCTCTTTCTGTAATGTAAATTCCCTGACAGTAAACATTGGTCTTGTTCAACAACACATAGAACCCTATCTGGCAATTAGAATGTACTTACAAAAAGTGCACTACATTAGGAGATAAAAATTTAAGAATTATTATTCTGGAGCACATAAAATACAGTTTAGAGAGGGACAAGACTAGAGACAAGAGTAGTTAAAAGGTTTTGTTGGTGGTGTTTTAATAAAAGGTGCTTCTTTTGCCCACTGCATTAGTTTCAGCTACAGCTCTGATGGGCAGTTTCTGCACCCTTGGCAGAAGGCTACTTACAGTGCTTCACTTAATTTAGTTTTTCTGCCTCAGGGGATATTTGTAGATTAGCCCAGAAGTTAAGGAGAGTTAATGCACCTGGGACCAGCCTTTCAACTGATGATGGAAGGGAACAGGAGACAAATACCTGCTCCCCGTCCTTCAGAGAGACAGCTTTGAGACACTTTCTCCATGGCTTTGCAGAATTTCCCCAGCGCCGTGAGCTCCATTGCTCACAGCGGTAGTCAGCACAATAAGATATCTGTGATTGGCTTTTCTTCCTTCACTGTCCCACTCTTTCATCTACCTTTGTTCTGCTCTCCAATGAGCTGAGGTCACTTCACGAATCCAGGAAACTCAAACTAACACAAGCCTTTTGGAGTAATCTGCACAGAAAGATAAAGGTTTTCAAGCTCTTTGTGTGGTGAAATTGACAGAAATATGAGATAGCTGCAATGGTAAGATGGGAAGAAAATATATTAGGGAAGAATCAAGAATGATTGTCAGGTGTATGTTAACATTATCCACATTAGCATGTAAGAGGAAAGGGAATACAATCAATAATAGCTCAGTTTTCTTTCTTTTTTTTTTTTAACTTTTATTTTCAGTTCAGGAGTACAAGTACAGGTTTGTTACATAGGTAAACGTTTGTCATGGGGGTTTGTTGTACAGATTATTTCATCGCTCAGGTATTAAGCCTAGTACCCAGTAGTCATTTTTCCTGATCCTCTCCCTCTTTCCAACCTCCACCCTTTGAATGGCCCCAATGTGTGTTGTTTCCTCTGTGTTTCCATGTGTTCTCATCACTTACTGCCCACTTGTAAGTGAGACAAGTATGTGCACAAGTTCAGGAAGTACCCAAATGTAAAAGTATGGAGTTCAGAAAAAATTCTGGAAAGCAACTATGGATTCTTGGAGTCAGTATCAGCTTGATGTGAGAAATAGTTGAAGCAAAGGAGAAAAGAAGGTACCAAAAGAGAAATAGGTAGAATGAGAAAACAAAGAGAAGAAAAAATAGACCCTTGTGCTAATTACCCCTTGAAGTTCTGAAATTAAGACAATAAATGGCCACATCTGAATGGTTTCAGTAATTCAGTGGTACAGTGGTTTTACTACTTATTAATTGATGTTTTGCCCTTACAGTAATCTACGGTAAAATATTTTGACAGCTCATTTAAGCATACATAAGCATAGTTCTCATTTTAAAAGAGTTTTGGAACTTTAAGATACTAATAGGCTTTGAGAATTTTCAAAAAATGGGAATATAATATGTGGCATTTTCCAATATTTATTTGATGTGTTTTTTATTTCTCAAAGACCAACAGAAAATATTTTTTGGCATATATTTACTTAGCTATACTTGAAAGTTCTTTCTAGTTAGAGTATCCAATAATTACATTATCTAAAAGTTGAACTTGTCTCTAGAAATAGTTTGTTTTCTAACCCTAAAGACAATAAACTCTTCACATCTCGGGGGTCCTATATACTGCAATAAATGTAGAAGCAGAAATTAATTTGCCAGAGCAAACCATGGTATTAAAACATTCTTAGTGAAGCTTAAAGCATGACAGGGAACATGAGAAAATATTCAGATGTTCACAAATTTAAGAAATAAACGTTAAAATAAACTATCATGTCCTGGATATTTCTGCCAGATGACATGATGAATGTATGACTCTGGTCTTACATGGACTCTCACAGGATAAGAGCACCCATCCTTGCCTTCTCTAACCCCAGAGAGATTCAGCTACTATAGGTTTCTAGGTCCAAAGACTCAACCCAGTTTTATGCCTCAACCTGTCTCATCCAACAAGGTCTGAGGGTGAAGATCTTAGTCCAGCAGAAAAATCTTCAAATCCCCTAGAGGATATACTTGACCAAGCTGTGGCCTCAGTCTCTTTTCCTGGCTCTGATTGCTCCCTCTGAATGATTGTCCCATTCTCTGACTGACACTTCCATTTCTATCCAGATAAGGCTTGCCTTGGATTCTAGTTTTTTGCTTGTGGCTCTGACAACCTGAAAAGCTATTTGATGGGGGTAGAGATGGAGTATATGGAATCTGTGGAAGATATTCTCATGCTGCAGCTTTTGATTTGCTTAAAACCAGGTGGATTCTACTGTAATCAAACTCTAGCATTCCACCAAGTATAAATATACCACTGCCTTGAGACACCTACTGCTATGCTCATCTATTTTAATAGTTACCCTAATGGAAGCATAAAATAAGAGTGATTGCCAATGCTGTCAAGGACATTGTAATGGGAAGGCTATTAGTAAGCAAGCTAAATAACTATATATACAGATAAACATACATACCACTATAGTGCATTCTCTTCCTAGATGAATCACTCATCCAGTTTTTCCTAATAGAAACAGAGAGAGAGAAAAGGCAGAAGGTGAAAGAAAAAAAAATCTTAACATATTTCCCAAAACCTAAGAGTGAGAGAGGGCAACGACACATGCTCCCTTTCTGATTCATTCGACAGATTTCCACTGGGAACTATACATCAGACACTTCTATATGCAGGAAATAGAATTACACAAAGATAAATAAAAATGCTCTCCATTTATGGGCTATTCAGCAAGTATATTTATAGCACATCTGCTTTTAAAGTACGTTCAGCTTATCTGGATAGACCCAATTAAGGACAGTCCATTTGTTCAAGTATCACATTTGAAACTTGTTTTTCTATGGTAAATAAAAAGACTAAAACCAAGAATAATTTTTTTTTTAGGCCAAGACTATAGTCATATAAATGTTTTATTTATGCCTGTGATATTCCCTAAGAATTGAACAGAGTTTTAATGTGAGGATTTTAGAGACAAAGGAAAATAAAGGGCTTAAAATAATTATTTTTTGGAGAAACAGGTTCTCACTTTGTTGCCCAGGCTTGTTTCACACTCCTGGGATCAAGCATTCCTTACAGCTCTGTTTTCCAAAGTGCTGGGATTACTCCTGTGAGCCACTGTGCCCAGCCAAAGATTTTCTTTAATGCTATGCCTTCTAAAGAATTAATTTGTTCACAAGCATAATAAATTATAATATATATAATCAATGATAACTTTTAAAAATTATTAACTTCAGTTCATGAGAAATTGAAATAAAGAGAAAATAGACAACTCAGGTGCAGTAAAAATGCTAAGCAAAAGCTAAGGAATCATATGTGTTTTCCTCTCCTTGAACTCCTCTTTAGTATCTGAAAGGTTGTTTCTTTCTTTGAAAGTTTGTTCTCTGCGAAGACTCAGCCGCTGTTGGAACAACCATCACTTATTGCTCAGGGAGCAATATTCCCTCATAACCTGATCCTGCTAATGGTTATCTAAACTATTTGGTATCCCTTTGGTATTTTTTGGTTTACTTCATCTTCTTTTGTAAAATTATTATGTTATTTCGCTTTAACATTGCCATCATTTCTCATTCACCTTATAATTATATTCTTTCTCAATCTATTTTTAATTTAATCATATCTTGAATATTTATATTACCCACACTCTTTAATTCAGTCCCTTTGTTATCCATTAATAAAACCTGGTTTCAAGATGCTTAGTTGATATTAAAAATATATATAGTTGTAGCTATGGATCCCACTCCATCATTAATTAGTTACTCCAGCTAATTTTTTAATCAAGTG
>PVKP010046042.1:0-15808 GCA_004027715.1 Plecturocebus donacophilus | reverse complement strand
TCTGTTTTAGGATGCTCATGCATTGCCATGGAACTGAGAATCAAGCCCATTATTTGCTTCAGATCTGAGGATGTGCTTCATGTTGGAGGGGTCGAGAGAGAGAGAGAACTATGAGCCCTCTTGGGTCAGGAGGCTTTGGACATCTGTTGTCATGGCTGTTGGAAAGTATTTGCTCAGGGAATTTTACATGACTGGTCCTTTACTCATGTAGCATGTATGCACTGAGAACTGCTAAATGCCAGGCCCTGTAGGGGATGGATCAAGGAGCAGTATTGGGCAGGTCCTTGAGGCTCATGCAGTGCGAGAACTCTTGCAGTTGATGGGTAGCTGGGTGCCTTGAGAGGAGATGGGGTAGGAATCCTGCCTTTATTTTAGTCCATGGGGTGGGACTAAGGCTGTCTTTCCCCAATTCTAACTTAAAAGTCAAGAGAATACTGCATTTGATGTTTAAACAACCCCATCAAGAGATGGCCATAGTCACTTAGCCACATCAGACCCCTCCACACCTCTTTTAGATCCTCTTCCCATTCGATTTTGGTTGTCACTTGTCAGAATGCATATGATCATATAGCCTATGTCCTTCCGCATTGTATGTAGATATGTATTCTTTGGAGTTATTTTTTAAATTGACACATAAAAATTTTACTCTTATCATATTCAAAAAATTAACAGCTTTATCATATAATTCACATGCAATAAAATTAACCCTTTTGGCTGGTCATGGTAGCTCATGGCTATAATCCCAGCACTTTGGGAGGCCAAGACAGGAGGAGCACTTGGAGCCAGTAGTTCAAGACCATGCTGGGCAACATAATGAGACCCCTGTGTCTACAAAATACCAAAAAAAAAAAAAAAAAAACAGAAAGAAAAAGGAAAAACTAGCCAGACGTGGTGGCATGCTTCGGTAATCTTAGCTACTTGGGAGTCCAAGGCAGGAGGATCACTTGAGCCCAGGAGTTTGAGGTTACAATGAGCTGTCACCAACTAAGACAAAGCCCAAAGTTGTGATGTCTTGGAGCTGAACACCATTGTTTCCTCTGTGTCCTCAGATCACCTTCTCCTGGGAGAGAACCTCCTGGGAAAACTTGGGGAAAGGGACCAAGTAAGAGTCCTAAAGGAGTCCTTAGTCACAAACAGTTAAAAACAAAGTGACCCTATCTCTAAAAAAAAAAAAATAATAAATTCACTGTTTTAAAGTATACATTTCAGTGGTTATTAGTATATTCACAGCATTGCTGTCACCATAATCAATTTTATAACACTTCATTATCCCCCAGCAGAAACCCCATATCCATTAGCAGTCACTCCCATCCCCACAACGTCCCCTCTGCCCTAGCTGAGCACAAATCTTCTTTCAGTTTCTACTGATTTGACTAGTCTGGACATTTCTCATAAATTGAATCATAAAATGTGTGGCATCTTGTGACTGGCTTCTTTCCCTCACGTGTTTTCAAGGATCATCCTTGTTGTAACATGTATCAGTACTTCATTCCTTTTTATTGCCTACTAATATTCCATTCCACACTGTATTTTTAACTAAACCTCAAATCTCAGGTTCAGCTCTAACTTTTAAAAAGTGTTTTTTATATCCTAGAGATGGTGTAAACTCTAGTCCTTGCCTTTCCTTCTGCCGTGGTTACATAAGACAGTGCCTTTTAAAAATTTATGGTAAAATACACAGAACATAAATTTTACCATCTTTATTATTTTGCTGAGACAGGGTCTCTTTTGCTAGGCTGGAGTGAAGTGGTATGATCTCAACTCACTGCAACCTCTGCCTCTGGGGTTCAAGTGATTCTCGTGCCTCAGCCTCCGAGTAGCTGGGATTGATTACAGGAGCTTGCCACCACACTCGGCTAATTTTTGTATTTTTAGTAGAGCCAGGGTTTCACATGTTGGCCAAGCTAGTCTCGAACTCCTGGCCTCAAGTGTTCACCGCCTTGGCCTCTCAAAGTGTGGGAATTACAGACAGGAGCCATTGTGCCTGGCTCATCTCAACTATTTTTAGATACACAGTTCAGTGGTGTTAAGTATATTCACATTTTTGTGTGCCCAATCTCCAGAACTTTTTATCTTGTATAACTGAAACTCTATATACATTAAATAGTTCTCCATTCGTCCCTCTCCCCACCCCTGGCAACCACTGTTGTACTTCCTGTCTCTATGAAATTGACTACTCTAAGTATGTCATACAGTATTTTAGTGGAATGGCACAGTGTTTATGGCAGTCCATGTTTAAATTAGGTAAGCAAGCTGGACTGGTGAAAGCTACTCTGAAATTTCTCCCTGGATCTTGGGCATTTTCTATATCTATGCTTCCCTAGGAAGCTGTGAAACAGACTTGGCTCTAGCACTAGTGGGGTTTCCAGAGGGGATGCTGCCCTCTAGGGCAGGGGGCTCTGTCTGAAATGGTAGGATAAGTCCTAAGAAGAAACTTCTTGTAAGGAGCTAAGAAGGCAAACCCACCACTTTGTCTTCCTCAGGAGAAATCACAGATACAGAAAGATCTGTGGAGAATTGAAGATGTCATTGCAGGCCTGAGTGCAAATAAAGAGAACTTCAGAATCCTTGTGGAGTCAGTCAAAAATCCAGGTGAGCTGTTCATCTTCCTGGGTGCTGGGGGGTCTGGGTGGAGGGATGGGGACGAGAGGGTGGAAGGCTGGGAATCAGGTGGGTGGGATGGCCCTTTGGGAGGTCAGGTCTTTGAGGTGCTAAGCCACTCCACTCGTCCCCTCCCCGTTCCGAGGAAGGGTGCCTTGATTCCATCCCGTGCTTTGTCTTCTGCTGTGCCCCTTAGAGAGAAAAACGGTGCCTTTATTTCCTCACCTGCCTGTGCCTTCACTCTCAACTTCTGAGAGCAAGCCGCCCCCACAGCCCAGTCCTCCCACCAGCCCTGTGCGGACCCCTCTGGAGGTTCGACTCTTCCCCCAGCTGCAAACCTACGTGCCGTACCGACCTCACCCGCCCCAGCTGAGGAAAGTGACATCCCCCCTTCAGTCACCAACTAAGACGAAGCCCAAAGTTGTAAGTAGTGATATTTCAGAGCTGAATGCCGTTGTTTCCTCTGTGTCCTCAGATTACCTTCTCCTGGGAGAGAAACTCCTGGGGAAACTTGGGGAAAGGGACCCAGCCAGAGTCCACAGTGTTCCCCTAGATAAGCACATCATTAGTCTAAGCAGAAAAATCTGTCCTAAATTTGTGTAAGTGTCTTAGAGTTATTTAGATTCCTATGACATGCAGTTCCAATCACAAGCTCTGGGTTCACATTCCCTTAGCTCTAATCAGGGTCCACCATTAAGGTAGTCACATGACTGAGCCTCAGAGTCTTCAGCTGGTAAATGGAGATGACAAGAGTGGAGGGCCCACCTCAAACCTTCATTGTAGATTAAATGAAGCAGTACTGCAAAACGCCTAGCAAGGATGTTGGAACATACTAAGTGCTCAGTAAACACTAGGGCTGAGTATCCTTCCTTAGATGAAGTCCTAAAGGAGTCCTTAGTCAAAAGCATTTAAAAAGTAGTATGTCCCTGCTGTTGTGCCTTAGACTTTCAGAACTGGAAGACCCCCGAAAGATGATGTAACCAAACTCTCCCATTTTGCAGTTGGGAAAACTGAGGCCCACCAAGAAGAAGTGACTGTACTGAGGAGGGTGGAGTTTGTGGTCTGCACTGTGCAGACAGGTGTGTGGCTGTGGGCAAGGCTGTCCCATGTAAGCCTCTGTGCAAATCTGCGGGGGATTCTCCTGCAGTTACACAGCCTGTGGTCAGGGAGCTCACTGCAGTGGAAAAGTGTCCTTCCCTTCACCTGCTAATGCTTTGATCTTTAAAATAACCTCATGGAGTATATACAGGAAGGGCAATATCCCAATTCCACAGAGAAGAAAACTAAAAACCTAAATTGTTGACATTTGCTTAATATCTCTGTGCTTACTAGTGAATGCAATCACATCTCTTGGCCCTTCCCTTCTATTCTGTGCCATCCACCATCTAACTGGGCCTTCAGTCCCAGATCTGGTCTGTGGCCTCTGTGACTGACTGGGCCAGCACCTTGTTTTGCCTAGAATAGAAAGAGGCCAAGCTCTTGGCAGCGTCTGGGAATGCAGGAGACTTTAAGGAAACAGGAGATGTGGTCAGGTCCCAAGAGAGCTCACGCCTCCAGGGCCAGGCCAGCCTTGGCTGGCGAACACAAGGAGGCCGGTCCCAGTGCAGGGAAGCCATAGCAGAGTGGAACTCGGAATGGGGGCCTCCAGATTTTTACCAACAA
Source organism: Plecturocebus donacophilus (assembly GCA_004027715.1). Classification (NCBI taxonomy): domain Eukaryota; kingdom Metazoa; phylum Chordata; class Mammalia; order Primates; family Pitheciidae; genus Plecturocebus; species Plecturocebus donacophilus. Next base: position 11,545 of record PVKP010046042.1, on the reverse strand, counting down.
AGCCTTGGAGGAGACTCACTTGGGCACCATGTGTGTCTGGACCTCTAATGTCAGTGTACAGTGCTGGGTAAAACACATGAGTTCTGGTACCCTGGTCCTCACCATCCACCTGCTTCCACCCATGGCCCAGGGCCCAGAGCTGGACTCAGAGTGCGGCCCAGCACCCAGCCAGAGAGTCACTGTGGATTTCAACATCTTCAGATCTCCTTCCCAATCCGAGGTGGACTGGAGCTCTGGCCCTAAAACAGAAGGTAGAAAATACCAAAACAAATAGCAGGAATGTCTGGTGCAGATGGCTGCTGACAGAGCAGAATGCTGCCAGCTGGGACAGGGAGCAGGGGAAAAGGTTCTGGTGTAGGAGCTGGGACACCTGGAATCTGGGACTGATTCTCTCATTGTGTCCTCAGGCAAGTCTGTCCCTTCTCTGAGCTTCCTCAGTTTCCTTTTTGTAGGTGGTCACAGAGGCTTCTCCTCAGCATGGTCATCTGTGGCTCTCAGGCAGGGCTTTTTCAGCTTGGGTGAGCATTGGGGTCACCAGGAGAGGTCCTCTTTCCTAGGAATATATGTGTATTTGCCAGTTTCACCATTTGTTTTGTTATTTGCTTGTTTTTAACACTTAGAAGATGAGTGTGGTGGTGTGTGCCTGTAGTCCCAGCTACTGGGGAGGCAAAGGCAGGAGGATCACTTGAGCCCAGGAGTTTGAGACTGCTGTGACCTATGATCACACAACTGCACTCCAGCCTGGGCAATACAGCAAGACCCTGTCTCAAAACAAAACAGAACCCATTTGCATTTGTGAAACAATAATATCCATTTTGAAAATGACATAAAACAGGATTATATAATTTAACAAATAATAATAAAGAGGACACCTGTTTTCTACCAACACCTAGACTAAGAAATAGAACACTGCCAGCAACCGGAAGCCGGTGAGTTCTTTCCCAGGCCAAGCTGCTCCCTGTCTGCCAGAAGTAACCACGATCTTGACTTTTTGGATAATAATCCCCTTGCCTTTTTTTTTTTTACTAAAACTAAAAAGTTTTAGTACCTGTGTTGACATTCCTAAGCACTGTGATTATGCTGGTATATAATTCTCTACTCTTTGTATCTTGGATCTTTTCTTCAGCATCATGTTTGTGAGATTTATACACATTGTTGCATGTGGCTATAGTTCATTTTTATTTGGCTTATGTTCTTGAGTTTAATGTCTTTTTAAAAATAGATAATATTCTCAAAGGATACAAAAGGAAAAGATAATTAAAAAGTTCATAATAACATGTCTCCTTCCCACCCTCTGTCTCCAGACATTCCATTCCATCAAAGGCAATCAGTGTTTTATGTTTATCTTTCTGGGGGGCTTTTTAGAAATGGGTGATTCAGATGTCTTATCAGGATTGGAAGCTGGATCCTCAGAGAACCAGTAACTTTCACACATCAGTGAAGTGTGTTGCTTTAGAAGATTGTTGATAAACCTTTGCTTTGAAGTGCTCTTTCCTGAACTTTCCAAGAGTTTGGAGTGCCCTTTCCTGAACTCTGGGAAATTCTTAAAAACAAAACCAAATTAGACTAAGAAAAAGGAAATTTAGGAGGTGGAGGGTGTGATGGTCATTAGCCCCACAAGTGGGTGTTCATGGCAGCCAGGGCCAGTCTGTTGATGTGCGGAGGAACCACAGCCCTCACAGAGCACTGCAGACTGGGCGTTTCAAGGAAAACACTTGCATTCATCACATTCTAGGGAATGAGCTGCGTGGTAGGCAGTGAGTCACTCATCCTGACCACCGGTTCTGTCAGTCAGGAAGGAGGAGATATTTCGTAACCATGCACATTTCTGATAGAAAGGCCAGGTGGATGTAGCCTCTGTCCTTGTTCGGGTCCCCACCCTGCTGAAGGATCCAGAGCTGGTGCAGGGCCAGTGAGCCGGCTTGGGCTGACCACTGCTGAGAGGGCAGATGTTTATTTTCCAGGTAGGTGGTGCTGTCATAAGCATAGAAGTCTGGGCAGGGTTAGCGGCCTGCCTGCGATGTGCACTCCAGATGAGTGGAGGGAGCAGCTTGCACAGCACCAAGGGCATAGATCCAGGAGACCTGAATCCTGGGTTTTGGGACACAGTTATACAGATATCACTTTGAGGAACAGAAACTGTGCACATCTGAGGGGAGAGAGGAGCATAGGCGTGTCCCTTCTTCACTGCTCCTCCAGGGAAAACGTGAGTGCTCCTTGGCTGAGGGAGTCATGTTCTGTGGCTCTGATGTGACCTGTTCCTGCCCCTTAAACCCCCCACTGTGGCAGTGCACTCAGCAGCCCTCCCTTCAGCTCCATCTCACTGGGCACTGGTCTGGTTCTGTTTCTCAGCAGGAAGATGAAGCACCTCCCAGGCCCCCACTCCCCGAGCTCTACAGCCCAGAGGACCAGCCCCCAGCCGTGCCACCTCTCCCCAGAGAGGCCACCATCATCCGGCATACATCTGTGCGGGGCCTCAAGCGGCAGTCGGACGAGAGGAAGCGAGACCGGGAGCTGGGGCAGTGTGTGAACGGGGACTCCAGAGTGAGCAGGGGGCCCTGGGGCTGCCACTCTGCATGTGGGGAGAGGGAAGAGGGTGTGACACCTGCAGGTGTGACCACCTGGGCCTCTACCCACAGGTGGAGCTGCGGTCATACGTCAGTGAGCCTGAGCTGGCGACCCTCAGTGGGGACATGGCCCAACCCTCCCTGGGACTTGTGGGCCCTGATAGCGGGTACCAGACGCTGCCAGGCAGAGGTAAGGCAGGGCCCTCCCTGAAGCTTCCCTGGGAATCCCAACACACTGCTTCCAGCACTCAGCTGGTACCTCATACTCGTCAGCCTACAGCTCTAGGCCTAGGAGTGAGCAGCAGCTGGCAGGGGGCTCTGGGCTGCCAAGAGGGAGGGCCTGGCCTGCCTTCCTCCAGCCTACATCCTGACTCTCTTCCTCTGTTGTTACATCTGTCCCCAGGAACAATAATAGCAGTAACTAGAAAGCCTGGCACTGTTTAAGCACTTTATATTGACATGATATTCACAGCAATCCTGTGAGGAAAGTATTGTTATCCCCATTTTAGAGACATAGAAACTAAGGCGCAGAAAAAGTTAATAATTCGCCAATTAGCTGATCAGTGGTGGAACCAGAAGACAATCCCAGTGCTCTGGCTTCAGAGTCACTGCACCCTGCAGGCTGGGGTGCTGGGTGGCTGCCACCAGCTTGGCCATCTCGGGCCTTCCAGACTGCTTCTCTCTCTTGTGCCACCAAGACTCAACAAGCCGTTTCCTTAAACACTTTCTCGCCAGTTGAGTGTCCTTCTCACTGTCCTCCTCACCCCAACTTGGGTTGTGCAGGGTGCCTAAGAGTGGATCAGGGGGTGAAAGGCACTCCTGCCCCTCCAGCCTTTACACCTGCCAGGCAGCCCAGTCTTCTGCATGTAAGGAAAGCCTGGGGTGGTCCACAGATCTGTAGGGACACTGCCCCCCATCAGGGACAAAAGTCACCGCTGGGCTGGCCCCCCATCCTCTCTTGGGGACCTTGGTCTTCTAGGCCCTGGGGAGGAAGAAGAGAAATAAGGGTCGGTCATTGTGTGGTCCCCCTGTAAGATTGGGTGGTAATAAGGGAGAAGCGGGGACCCGCCCACCCCAGCACAAACATGCTTGCCCTTCTCTTTCCTCGCTAAGGGCTCTCAGGGTCCACGTCAAGACTCCAGCAGTCGTCCACCATTGCTCCTTATGTCACACTCCGGAGGGGTCTCAATGCGGAAAGCAGCAAGGCGACCTTCCCTGTGAGTGGCCTCGAGCTGTGGAGGAGCTTCCTGCTCCTGGACAGGAGGAGGGAGGGACTTCTGGGGAGACAGTGACTTGCTATCCCATCAGCCCCAGGGATGTCCTCTGGGGTGGCTTCAGCCTCTCCTGAGCTCCCTGTCACCCATTGCCCATCAAGGAGGGCATCCTGCCTTTCTCTCTGGCCTGTCAGGGTGGTAGGAGGGAGCTCAACAAGCCCACACCCTGAGTTCTGGCCTCACTGGACAGGCCTGAGCCTCAGTGTCTGCATCTGCAGAATGGGTGCTGTTCAGAAAGCTCCTGAGGGCTGGGGGCATCATGTTGCTTAGAGGACGTAGTTTTCTGAGGCTGAGAGGAGCCCAACTGAGAGAGAGAGAGAGAGAGTGTTTGTGTGTGTGAGAGAGACAGCAGGAATGCAGCTGGCAGGGTGGCTGTCCTCTGTGCCCAGCCCAGCCGTTCTGTGTCTCTCTTGCGTGCCTCCCCTTCCTCAGAGACCCAAGAGTGCCTTGGAGCGCCTGTACTCAGGAGACCACCAGCGGGGCAAGATGAGCGCGGAGGAGCAGCTAGAGCGCATGAAGCGTCACCAGAAGGCCCTGGTCCGAGAGCGCAAGAGGACACTGGGTCAAGGGGAGAGGACGGGCCTGCCCTCATCTCGCTGCCTCAGCCGGCCGCTCCCGGGAGACCTTGGCTCAGTATGTTAGGAGTGGGCAGGGACAGGGAGCCCAGTGCCCCTCAGAGTCCCCCAGACACAAGCACGTCACACCTCCCGGTGAGCGAGCTGTTCCTTGACCTAGATGCTCCAGAGAACACCCCACGGGGCTGTTTGTCCACGACCCAGGCTGGTCAAACACCCGGTCAGAGGGTGACCTGAACCAGAGCTGGAGTGAGGACCAAACAGGCTCAGGAGCCTGAGGAAATACCAGTCAGTCCTCCCAGCTACGCTTTGCAGGCGTACAGAATCTCAGCCGAATTCAGGACGTGGGAATACAGGGTTCAGAGAGGAGAGGAAGAAGATGGTTACATGATTTGATTAGAAGCAGAAGCAAACCGACCAGCCTCCCAAGCCTGGCAGCGCATGCTCTGGGAGGGCGATGCAGCACTGGGCTGCGCCCCTCTTCCCGAGGGTCACTCACTGGTCTCTGTAATGCAGAGGCATCAGGGTGTCCGGGAGAGCTGGGGAGGCCTGTGCTGCCCCCTAGTGGTGCTTCCTGGCACTGCACCCTGGCCACAGTCACCTGAGGTCCCTTTTGGAAACATTCCATTTGACTTTTCTCTGTTTGAAATCCCATGTTTTCCTAAACCTCTAGCCTGATTGTTCTTTCCCTAATTCATTGCACAAGCTCTTTTGCTTTTAGTGTTACCGCTCATTGCCTCTCTAATCCTGCCTGATTGTGTTTACAGAAGCTTCTGATTTGCATTAAACATGCTCTAACTGGCCTGTGCTACTTGTTACCAGGCTTATAATAGCAGTTCTTGTCTCCATAACCTATTGAGCATTCCCAGATGTGGCTTGCCTTTCTGCTGCCCTCTTCATGCAGGCCTACTGACTCATAATTCACTTGTCCCAAAAGCTACCCTGCAAGCCTGAGCCAACCTGCTACCTGAGACCACAGTCATTGGCAGAGGTTTGGGCATTATGAATTTATAAGAATCCATGCCTTACACCTGGACAGTAGACATGGACTTCAGAGAATGCACGTTTGAATACATCCTACCAAGGCTGAGGTTGTTCCATTTTAATTCCTCTAGTCCAATCACACAAGTTCTTATGGAAAATCTTTTGTGTTTCTGGTATTTAATAACTTGAAGGGATAGCAAAAGATACTGTGTATTCAGAGGGCCTCTCTGCAGCTGTTAGCTCCGAACCAAAGGGGTAAGACCCAGGACATTCACATCTTTAAAAGCTGCAAACCTGGTAACTTTCACACTTTTAAAACAAATGTCATATGGGATAACACTGACCTTTTATAATTTGATGTCTCAAATGTGGAGATTATCTAAAAATCGTAACTTGAATACCTTGTAATCTTTCTCTTAAAAAAAGACTTGTGTAAGTCTCTGCATCAACGCCAATAAACATGTTGCTTAATAATAATGGATTGGCGTGGTTCTTCCCCAGGATACGTTGTAGAATCTAGTGAACGTTTCCTGTTAGTGGAAACAATCAGGCTTGGTTCAAGTGAGGACTTATTTCTATTTGGAGCACTTGTGAGCATGTAAGGAAATGAGTGTTTTCTTTGTGAATCATTAAATTGGTTTTTTCATCCTTGGAACTTCAATTGCCTAATCCTTTCAAACAGTAATTGGAAAACCATCACCTAAGAGTGATTACATTGATTTGGAGTCGTTATTGAGAGCTTGTGCATGAATGGGTGAAATGTGCAAATATGGCTCTGAGTTTGGGGTTTTGGAGTGCCTAGAGGAGACATCAAAGACAATCAGGACCATTTGGGGCTTTGACGTAGGTGGATGGGATAGAGGAGATGGCCTTGGATAGATAAGCATCTGCTTTGGTTCTGCTCAGGGGAAGAGAAGCTTTGAGCCTGCTCTATTCTCAACAACCTGCTCATCAGCAAAAGCCTGTGAGGACGCAGGTCCTGGGTCAACAGGAAGCCACCATGGAGCTAGACAGTCATGGTTGGATCTTATGGGTTAGATTTTCCCTCTTGGGAAGCTTGTTACAAAGTTATACTGTGGAACAGCCTTGGAAACATTCCACTTGATTTAGCATTTCAATTTTATATGATTTAGTTTTTTTCTAATTTAAAGAAAACATCTATCGCAAATAGATGGTCTTATACAGCAGCTTGTCTGCCTCATTGGCTTCAAGCTGCTCCTGCTTGCACTTCCCCGTCCCTGCTGTGAGTGCGGGATCCCCCACCTACGAATGTTACCTTGTTGGAAATTCCCAATAGAAAGACCCTTGATTATTCCACTTGCTTATCAGGGCCTCAAAGGGCATGTTTTTCCATTAACTCTGAGCCTGGGATATATGTCTCCTGAACCAGCAAGTTTTCCACGAGCTGTAGAGAGCAGAAGGGACAAATCCCTTCTCTAGAGCTGTGCCTCAAGTTGTTTAGAGGTCACCCTCTCTGGGAGCCTTCTCTTTCCCTAGGGACCACTGTGAGCCTAAAGTCATGAGTCTTAGACCTGTTCCCCAAGGGTGTATGTTTGAAACTTCTGGGGACTCAGATCAGAGAGCATTTAGCAGTCTGGACCAGCCCATATGAAGGGGACAGAGGCTTTGTTCTCTATTGCACATACAGCTTTTCCCTAAGGGTATCATAGGTCCATCTTCCAAAGGACCTCATGCAAAAAGGTGACCACCCATGCTCTTTCAGCAGTCAGGAAGCGACTACATTTAACCCTTTTGTTCTGTTGCCAGTGGAAGCGTGAGCAGGACTTTGACCTGCAGTTGCTGGAACGGGTCGTGCAAGGGGAAAGAAAGGACAAGGAGGAGAATGGCTGGTTGAAAGTGCAGGCCATGCCTGTCACTGAGTTGGACCTGGAGCCTCAAGACTATGACTTGGACATCAGCAGAGAGGTGAGGGCAGGTGCCTCCTTCATGTCCTCCAGGAGACATGGCCTTCAAGCTCCCAGCCTGATCCACCTTCCCACTGGGGTGTATCATCCTGAATAGGGACATGGCTCAGCTTTAGTGTGGCCTAGGAGAATGGATGGATAGCAACTTGAGGCAATGAAAGGAGGCCAGACGTTTCAGTGAAGGTTCAAATCTATCTCCTCTGTAATTTAGGGCAAATTGTAATTTTAGCTTCTCTGCGCCTCAGTTTCCTCAACAGTGCAGTGGGTTGTGAAGAGGATTTAGTGACTCCACATGTTCTCAGGAGGTTTAGTAATCAAAGCTACATAGTAGGCATGTGAACAGCAGTTGTTATTGTTAGGAGATGTTCCCTGCAACACCAGGGGTTGGCTTTGCAACTGGCTGATGAGGCCAACTTGGGCAGTCTGACTAGGGGAAAACTGGGGACAGGTTTGAAAATCACAGGTGAAATTTCCAGCCATGATAGAAGCTCCGAGATTGTGCAGACTTCTGGTCCGAATTCTTCTGCTGCCCTCTTGTGGCTCATGTGCATCATGACAGGGCAGGCCTAGGAGAGCAAGTAACTCCTGGATGGATCTCTACCTATCAGGAATGTCTCTACCCAAGGGGAGAGAAAGGGATCTCAGGGGGTGACACATTCAGCGTCTTCAAGACATAGATGGTCTCCTGTGGCCTATGTTGATGCTATTCCTAAGCTCTGCAGGACAGTGTCTATGGCTGCTTGGTTCACCTTTGTATCCTTAGCCCCTCGCACAGGGCCTGGCACACAGTGGGTGTGTGGTACATTTTTGCTGAATGAAGACTGCGTTGAATGAATCACACAGTGACTCATAAATGTACCAAAAACATTTGTACAAGGACTTGACCTGCCTGGAAACTGCATAAGAGAAAATGTTCTCACCACATGAAGGATGGATTAAGGCTAGACCTCAATAAAACTTTCCCCCAGGTCTGTGTGATAGGAGACTGAGTACTGAGGAGGACCTGCATCTTCTGGAGCCTTCCTGCTGTCTTAAGAGGCAGGATCAGGCCCATTCACAAGCTGATTTGCCAGTGGTGTCTACCTGACTCAATATATGGTCTTTGGGAATAAAGGAACAGTGTGTGGATGAGATAGATGCCTGTAGGGTTGCTGAGTTTTGGGGTCTGCTGGGGCTCTAAGAGTTAACAAGATTGGTCCCCTGTCCCCAAGACCTTATTATTTTGGCATCTGAAACAGCCAAAGGTTTGTGAGTTCTCAGATTAACAAAAAAAAAGCCCCCACATGCTGCTTTGGCAGGGGAAATGTGTTCTGTAGTGTCCTGATCGCCTGCCAGCACAGGGAAATAGTTCTTCCTTATCTCTAACCTAAATCCCTCTGGCTACAATGTAATCTACTTCCTTCCTCTGAAGCCGTCCTCATTGGAGGAACAGAGAAGAGCTTATTTCTTGCCATCTCCAGCAGAGTGAAAGGGCTGCGTGTAGGTTTAAATCCATGACCAGGTTTACCCTGGGTTTGGATTAAGCTTGTTTTTAGGAGCTTCAACCCATCCCATTTTAGTGTGCTTTTGTAATTCAGGGAGGAAAGAGTTCCTGGAGCATGCAAAAGCTTCTTTTAGTGTTTTTCATCCAAGCAAGGTTTCACCAAGCCAAGTTTGTCACTAGGTCCATGGGAGATGCTGGTGAGATGGAATTTGGGGCCATTTTCCTCTGACAAGTAGTAGATTCAGCATAGCTGCCTCCTGTCTAGATCAGAAGAGCTTTTGTAGGGACAGAAAGCATCACATCCTTTCATTCACCCACCTGTCAATCATTCATTTATCCATTATCCATCCATTCAAGGAGAATTAGTTGGAGGGCTATTAAGTACTAAGTCCCTGTATTAGACAGAGGGAGACAATGGCGAACGAAAAGTGAGGGGGCGGAGGGGCTCAGAGAAGGCTTCTCAAAGTGAGGTTGAAAAGATGAGAGTCAATGGAACAAAAGGAAGAGCTTCCTAGACTGAAGGAACAGAGGCTGCACTGTGGATGGGAAACTGGAGGGACTGGTTGATCAGTGGCTGGAGAGGTCATCAGGGGTCAGATCACTTAGGGCCTTGACAGTGGCATTAAGGATGATCATTTTTTATCCCAAGACCTTGTAGGCTAGTTGTTTTGCCCTTCCCTTCCCTCAGCCTGTAGGAGGTTGTCTGGTGGAATGGAAATAACACAAGCTTTGGAGTCGGACTCGGGTTCAAAGCTGGATTCCACAGCTGACGAATTTTGCTATCTTAGAGGGGGTGGGGGTGGGGAAAGTGAGTCCTAAACCCAGACATCCTAGCCTCTCCCTCTGCTACCTCCTCGCCTCTTCCCAGCTGTCCAAACCAGAGAAGGTATCAATCCCTGAGCGTTACGTGGAGCTAGATCCCGAAGAGCCGCCCAGCCTTGAGGAGCTGCAAGCGCGATATCGCAAAGCCGAGAAGATCCGCAACATCCTCGCCCGGTCAAGGTCAGCCCTCGCTTGCTCAAGTATTGGCAGGTCACCCCGACCCCGGGGGTGTCTCAACTATGTGGGCCCTGGGCCAAGCTCTCTGGGGTGCATGTTTTGCCAGGCCTTCGTCTCAGGTAAGCCCTGCTCGTTGGAGGGGCAGACTGGTACACCAGCAGTTCAGCAAGGAAGCCTGCCTAGGTCATGTGGAAAGGCCTGCAACACTCGTAGAGGCTTCTTGTCCTGGGCTCTCACCCCAATTCTGTGTCCCAAGTGACCCTAGCAAGTGTAGAGAGTGGAGCCAAGCATGGCTGTGAAGTGGACGCAGTTGGAGATCAGCTCCAGTGATGGTCCTCCCAGCATTTGGGCCTGTGCAACCTCATGCAGACCAGTAGATCAGAGCCAATGACCCCAGCCTTGTCCCTAGGGTACCAGAGGCATTGCCCACTTCCCTGGATGCTAGCCTGGGGCACTTGGAAGTGACTTTCCTGTCCCCCCAGCCTCAATAGCTTCAGAAATTAACTTTTTTGTAAGCCTCCCTTTCAGAGCTGGCTTAGCCATTTTGTGTCTGAATTTAATAAGAGCTTCCAGCTGGAGCTGGTAACTTGAGGTCTGTGGCCTTCCCAAAAGAGGAACAAGGCTGTGATTGTTTGGGTGTTTGGGGAAAAGCATGTACCTTTGTCTAGGGAGAAAGTACCACAGTTTTTGTCTGATCCCCCTCAAAATGTTGTGAACCTCCAGGCCAGGGAGACCCTCCACTCCTGAGGCTGATGCCCAGGGCAGGAGGGCCCATGGTCCACTTCCGACCCTCCTGCAGCATGTGCAATCTGCAGCCGACCTCAGGCCAGGACCGGAACAGTGTGGCCGACCTGGACTTGAAGCTGCAGGAGCAGGAGCGCATCATCAACATCTCCTATGCCCTGGCCTCCGAGGCCTCCCAGCGCAGCAAGCAGGTGGCAGGTAAGGCCATGGCCTAGCCCCCAAGGCCCGGATCCTGCCCCACTGCACCTCAGGGCTTGGGCCCAGCATGGCCTGTTCCAGAGCCAGTGGAAAATCAGGTGGCAAGGATGGTAGTTGAGGGTCATTGGTGTATTCCCCTGATCAGAGGGCATCCTATCCCATAAGCACAACAGGACTTGGAAAGGAAGGTAGGGCAGGCCACACAGTGAGGGAGACAGACGGGGACCAAGCTCAGAAGTATCAGGGGAAGAAGGTCCCAGGAGGAGTGGTGCTGCTACTCCACCTCCCCTGAGACTGTGGGCTAAGAACAGATTGTTTCAAGGCCCTGAGCCAAGGGGTTAAGGTTTCTGACCTCTCGAAGAAAGGGGCAGGAAAGTGGTTGATACTTGGATTTCTTGCCAGGGCAAGGCAGAAGGACACCCCTCCAGCCCTCGCTGGGACCCCTGCCTGGGTCTCTAAACTAAAGCCAGTGTTCCCCTTGTCAGAGTGTACTGTGCCAGAAAATACAGGACTTGGGAAGTGGGACTTTGTAGGCCAGTTGGAAAACTATGTGCATGAGAGCATGCATATACGTGTGTGTGTGTCTATGTCTATGTGTGTCTCTGTGTGTGTGTGTGTGTGTCTGTGTGTCTCTGTGTCTGTGTATGTGTGTCTCTGTGTTTATGTGTGTGTCTGTATATGTGTGTCTGTCTGTGTGTGTGTCTGCGTGTCTGCATCTGTATGTGTATTTGTGTATGTGTGTGTGTGTATGTGGGTCTCGGTGTCTATGTGTATGTCTGTGTATGTGTGTCTCTGT
>PVKP010046041.1:0-15811 GCA_004027715.1 Plecturocebus donacophilus | reverse complement strand
CGTTTCCCACCCCCAGCCCCAGAGACCACGTGGCCTGCCCCCCTACCAGCTGAGCAGAGGCGGGTGGGCTTCCTCATTCAGGCTGGACCAATCAGTGTCTCTCTGCACCCTGAGATGAAAGAGACTCTCACTGGGGGTTTCGTCCCACTGGGGGTCCCATGGACTCAGGCTACAGCCCCATTCAATGCAGCCACGCTCACAACCCAAGGAGACTGAGACTGTAGGGGAAAGGAGGAGACGGGACGGATGCCCTGGGAGAGGTGAGAAAATGAAACCGCAGTCCACAGAGAGGAAAGCCGGAGGAGGAGCCGCCCACCAGCTTCCGGGGTCCTGGGGGACCAGGTCTCCTGCAACTGTCTGCTGCACACGTTCTCTGTCCTCCACTCTCAAGTCCCTCTTCGCTTAACCTAATTGAAGGAGGTTCCTGTTCCTGGCAACAAAATAATCCCAAAGGTATGGGATTGGGGAGCACCCCCACAGCACCCTCAATTAGACCATGCCCACTCCTCACAGTTTATTTAAGGGGCCAGGGCAGCCTTGGGTGAGGCAAGTCTGGGTGTGTCCAGCCTACGAGCGTGGGGAGAGCCGCAGTGGAGAGACACAACCCACTGAGGGCGGACCCTAAAAGCCAGATGGCGTGTTTGGACTTTGCACCTGAGCAAAAGGGGTGGGTGTCTAATTGCTCAGGGAAATGAACCTGAAGAGGGTGGGGTAGAATGGTGTGGCCAAAGAGGGCATGCCTTCCAGGCACACAGTAGGTGCTTAGCAAATGCATCAAGAAGCTGAGCAGGGTGGCTCAGGCCTTTAATCTCAGCACTTCGGGAAGCTGAGGCAGAGAATCACCAGGTCAGGAGTTGGAGACCAGTCTGGCCAACATAGTAAAACTCCATTTCTACTGAAAATACAAAAAATTAGCTGGGTGTGGTGGTATGCACCTGTAACCTCAGCTTCTCAGGAGGCTGAGGCAGGAGAATCATGTGAACCCAGGAGAGAGAGGTTGCAGTGAACCACACTGCACTCCAGCCCAGGCAACAGTGCAGGACTCCATCTCAAAAAAAAAAAAAAAAAGCATCAAGGGCAGACACAGCCACCTCTTTCTGCCAGGATATTCTTATCTGTAAAATGTAGGCAGCCTTATTAAAATATCCACAAATGAAGGAATGAAAGAGCTTAGAACCAAACTGGGTACAGTGGCTCACGCCTGTAATCCCAGCACTTTGGGAGGCCAAAGTGGGTAGATCACTTGAGGTTAGGAGTTTCAGACCAGCTTGGCCAACATGGTGAAGCCCCCATCTCTACTAAAACTACAAAAAACTAGCCAGTTGTGATGGCATGGCCTGTAGTCCCAGCTATTTGGGAGGCTGAGGCAGAAGAATCACTTGAATACAGGAAGTGGAGGTTGCAGTGAGCTGAGATTGTACCACGGCACTGCAGCCTGGGCGACAAAGCAAGATTTTGCCTTAAAAAGAAAAAAAAAGGGGGAGGACTCAGAACCATACGCCACAAAACAAGCACTTAATAAATACTTTTTTTTTAAACCTGCACAAAAGCGAGATTCTCCCAAGAGCCAGTGGGCAGGCAAGTGGAGGGTCACAAATGTAGCTTCCCTCCCCTGGGTATGAAAATGGAGGTAGATAGAGCGGGTGGTGTCGAGAGGGCAGGACCGGCTGGGCGCGGTGGCTCATGCCTGTAACCCCAGCACTCTGGGAGGCTGAGGCGGGAGGATCACCTGAGGTCAGGAGTTCAAGACCAGCCCAGCCAACATGGTGAAACCCCGTCTCTACTAAAAATACCAAAAACTTAGCCAGGTATGGTGGCACATGCCTGTAATCCCAGCTACTTGGGAGGCTGTGGCAGGAGAAGCTTGAACTCAGGAGGCAGGGGTTGCAGTGAGCTGAGGTCACGCTATTGCACTCCAGCCTGGACAAGAGAGAAACTCCCCTTCAAGAAAAAAAGAGAGAGAAAGAGAGAGCAGGCCCAACTCTCAGCGTGGCAGGGACTGAGGGGAGGCCAAGAGGGAACTGGGGGGCCACCTGTGGGCAGCCTGCTAGGTGGGGAGCAGGGACAGCTGGGGCTTCGGGGAGATGCCTTTCTACTTTCTATCACCAAGGGAGGCAGGACCAGGGAGGAGGCTTTAGTGAGGAAGAGAACAGCAGGTCCCAGGTCAGGGCGAACCAGAAAGCCTGCTGGAAGAAGGACAAGCAGCCTGGGGCCGACGTGAGCCTCCTCTCCCTGCAACGTGTGTGCGTGGAGGCTGGGGAGCCACTCTGTGTGACAGCAACAACACATACAGGACATGTACTCGGTCACAGGCACACAGTTCTCCCAACAACGCTAAAAGGCAGATACCATAAGGATCTCACTTTTACAGATGAGGAAGTTGAGGCAGAGACAGCTGCAATGTGCAGGGTCACATAGCTAGGGAGTGGCAGAGCTGGGATTTGAACCCGGGCCGTTAAGCTCCAGCATCTGAACTCTTCACCGCCAAGGTAGACAGCAGATGCTGGAGAGCAATTCGTGCTCCTTGGAGTCAATTCCCCCTGCTGGGATTTTGGGCTCTGAGCGCAGAATTCCAGGCGCCACCTTCCCAGCCTCAGGCTGGAGTTTGCAGGTGCACACAGGTGTGTGCAGAGGAGGCTCCTCTCAGGTGCCTCTACCTGCGTCTTCCGCCTTTGCAGCCCCTCTCCGTCTCCACCCCTCTACCTGTCCTGAAGCCGGAACCCCCACATCTTGTGCTCAACCGCAGGTCCAAGTCCCCTAACTCCTACACTGTTTCTCTAACCCAGTAGCCTCCTTTTCTGACTCCAAGTCCTTATCCACGCTATCTCTCCGACACGAAACCCCTTTCAAGCCTCCTGGCAGCGAACTTCTGCATGATGATCTATTAAGCTTTCTAGTCTGGTCCACCCTCCAGGGGTCCCCCTCTATGCCCCCTGCTTCCCCACACTAATGCACTCATCAACTCCCTGGGCTGCACTTTCTGCGGGCACCGAGGCTCCTGACCCATGTACCAGCCAGACCCTAGAAGTGCTGGGCCAGGTAACAGCAGCTGAATGAATGAAGGGCTTATTGTTTACATTTACAACCGATGGGGAAGAGGCTTCTGGAGCACACACGTGGTGCTCCCCGCCCCCTCCTCCTCCTCCTCTGCCCACAGCCCTAGGCCACCCCCACCCACCTCTCTATGCCGTCGTGCAAGAGTGAGGGCAGCCGCCTTCATCCCAGACCCCCACTTCTCACCCAGAAGGGAGAGGAGGGGTCTCGGGCGTCGGGGAACACAGTGCTGGGTGGGTGATTTCCCCCCAAGGTGCTCTCTCTGCCCGTCCTTCCCAGGGGAGTGCTGAGGCTGCGTGGCAGTGCCCAGTGGGCACCCGCTCGGCCCAAGCTCTGCCTGAAAGGTCCAAACGGGCGGGCCCTGGAGGCTCGGCCAAGCATCCTCCGAGGCCACCGCCCCTCCCCAGGAGGAAGGCAGAAAATCTGCTGCCTCACCAGTCACCGGCGCCAGCTTGGGGGGGCACCCCTGAGGGAAGCCTCAATCTCCTCCTACCCCTCCTCAGCCATGCACTTCAACCAAGTTTTGCAAAGGGCATCGACCAGGCGACCCCAGAGGGTGTATCAGAGAAGGAGCCGAGGAGTCCCTGATCTCCCAGACCCCAGGTTTGGAAATGGGGGCTGCATGGCCGCGCCCACCAGGCTGTGCCCTCCCGGCAGCGCGTCCAGCCGTTTTGCTCTGCCCTTGGGAGGGAGGACGGGCGGTCCCCCAACAAATGAGCCAAACCCCCGTCCGTGGGTGGGGACCCCGATGTGGCTGGTGATGCCTTCACCGGTGATGCCTTCACCAGGGGGACCCGCAGCCCGGGAATCACCCCAACCCTGGCACCCCAGCAGCGCCCCCTCCTCTCCTGCAAGCGACAGGGAAGTTGGGGCGCACCCCAGCCAGCTCCCGCCCACGCCCACCGGCCGGCCTCGAACCCTCCCGCCCCTGCCCACGCCCCGACAATGCCTCCGGGCCGGCCGCCCCGCCGCCCCCCGCATCTCTCCGTCCTTTGTTGCCCGCGCGACCCCCTCCCCCGGGCCCCTCGGGCGGCCCCTACCTTCGCCCCTCCAGCATCAGGCTCAGCGGCGGGAGGCCCGGAGAGCCCCGGCCTCCTCCTCTCGGGCCCGGGCGCGCAGGGGGCGAGGATGCTGCGGCCCCTCCCTGCGCGGCGCTGCCCACGGCTGCACCCCCTCCTGGCGCCGGGGATCCCCGCGATGGGCGCTCGGGGCCCGGGCCTCGCGCCCCGTCTCCGGGAAGGCGGGAGGCGCGCACCGAGGCCGCCGGGCAGCAGCCTGCGCGCCCCGAGGCCGAGCCCAGCCGAGCGCCCGCGGAGCCCGCGGAGCCAGCTGAGGTAGCGGCCGGGCTCCGGGAGGGAACAAAAGGGGCCGGCGCTGGGGCGGGCGCGGGAGGGCGGGGCCTGGGGCGAGCGGGGGGCGGGTCAGGCGCGCGCGGGCGGCCTTGCGGTTCTCAGGCCGCAGCTCCGCGCGGAAAGCGGGCGGGCGGGCGGAAAACGAGGAGCAACCTCTTCCCCCTCACCCTCGTCCAGCCCCTTCCCTTCCCAGGCCGCAGCTGTCACTGGTGGAGCGTCGGGGATTCGCCCACACCCACCTCCGCGCTGGGCACCTGGTGCCGCTTACATCGCATTTGGTGAAAGGCATCCTCCAGCCATGCCATGCTTACAAAGATGTCTCGGGTCTTTGGGAAGGACCGCAGCTTGGGACGGTGCAGCTGGGGCGAGAAATTCAGGTCTGTGTCGCTGCCAGCGTGGGTCGGGAGCTGAGGCATAGGGTCTCGTGGTTATCAAGGATCTCATAGCCTGGGCCGTGGCTCACGCCTGTGATCCCAGCACTTTGAAAAGCCAAAGTGGGCAGATCGCTTGAAGCCAGGAGTTCGAGACCAGCCGGGGCAACATAGTGAGACCTCCATCTCTACAAAAAGTGTAAAAATTAGCCGGGTGCAGGCCTGTGGTCCCAGCTACTGGGGAGGCTAAGGTGGGAGTATCACTGGAGCCCAGGAGGTCGAGGCTGCAGTGAGTCGTGATGAAGCCACTGCCCTCCAGCCTGAGCAACAGAATAAGACTCCGTCTCAAAAAAAAAAAAACGAAAAACCGCTGGGCGCAGTGGCTCAGGCCAGTAATCCCAGCACTTTGGGAGACCAAGGCAGGCAGATCACAAGGTCAGGAGACCAACCTGGCCAACATGGTGAAACCCCATCTCTATTAAAAAGACAAAAAATTAGCTGGGCATGGTGGGGCATGTCTGTAATCCCAGCTACTCAGGAGGCTGAGGCAGGAGAATCGCATAAACCCGGGAGGTGGAGGTTGCGGTGAGCCAAGATCTGGCCACTGCACTCCAGCCTGGGCAACACAGTGAGACTTCATCTCAAAAAAAAAAAAAAAAAGGTGGGGGGGATCTCATGGTGATTGGCTCCCAAGATACAAACGAACCCTCCCCAGGACAGGAGGCATCTACTGCTATTTCAGAGGAGTTGAGACAGCTGCCAGGTCCCCTCCTGGGTGGAGAGACAGGTGCCAAGTGACAGCTCAGGAACCAAGCAGTGACCAAACCCCAACACCCGTCCGTCCGAGACCAGGCTGCGGTTGGCTTCTGTGGCTTGGTCTCCCCCGTCCCCTCTTGATAAGCTAGCCTGGATGCCTTTGACCTCGCTGGCCGTTCTACCAGTCCTGCCCTGCCCACTTTCCCTGTTTGACAAATCATACCTCCCCTTCAAAGCAGAGCTTAAATGTCCCTGCTTCTCCCTTCAGTGCAGGGATGTGGGTGTTGGGGGAGGTTGTGGTCTGAATGGTGAGACCGATGTTCTGTAGCAGGGAGTTGCCACATAGGATCTTGTTCTTATCCCCTAAGGCAACCAGTGCAATGCTTGGCAGAGGGTAGACATCCAGTCATGTTTGTTGAATGAATGAATGAACTTGACAAGTCAGCATTACCACCCCTCAACTGTCTTGGGATCCATAATCTTTGAGAAATGGTGAGCGTCTCTTTTTTTTCTTTCTTTTTTTTTTTTTTGAGACAGACTCTCACTCTGTTGCCAGGCTGGAGTGCAACGGCACGATCTCGGCTCACTGCAACCTCTGCCTCCCAGGAGTGAACCTTTTCTTCGAGAAAAGAGATGTCATTCTGTCACCCAGTCTGGAGTGACCATAGCTCACTGCAGCCTCAGACTCCCAGGCTCAGATGATCCTCCTGCCTTGACCGACAGAATAGCTGGGACTACAGGCATGCACCACCATGCCTGGCTAATTTTTGTACTTTTTATAGAGCTGAGGTCTCATTATGTTGTCCAGGCTGGTCTCAAACTCTTGGCTTCAGATGATCCTCCCACCCCGGCCTCCCAAAGTGCTGGGATTACAGCTATGAGCCACCATGCCTGGCTTGAACCTTTTGACCTCAGTTTCCCCATTTGTAAATTGGGGAGAGTGTTTCAATTCAGTTCCACAAACATGCGATGCTGTCATGATGGAGGCTGGGCACGGGGTCAGCCCTGAGGAGGCGCCCAGTTGACGTGGGGGAACCAGACTTGGAGGCCAAAAGGGGAAGAGGTTCAGAGTGAGCTCCAGGAAGACCGGGCTTCCGTGGGAGGTGTGAACCCGTAGGGACGGAGGGGACTCAGGGTGCAGCGGGCGGTGTTCAGGAAACAGGGAGTTAATTGTTGTTTGTGGCTGGGATTCATGACCTGTATATTAACAGATATAACCTGGCCGGGTGCGGTGGCTCACACCTGTAATCCCAGCACTTTGGGAGAGGCTGAGGCTGGCGGATCGCCTGAGGTCAGGAGTTTGAGACAGGGCTGGGCGTGGTGGCTCACGCCTGTAATCCAAGCACTCTGGAGGCCAAGGCGGGCGGATCACCTGAGGTCGGGAGTTCGAGACCAGCCTGACCAACATGGTGAAACCCCATCTCTACAGAAAATGCAAACATTGGCCGGCATGGTGGCGCACGCCTGTAATCCCAGCTACTCAGGAGGCTGAGGCTGGAGAATGGCTTGAACCCAGGAGGCAAAGGTTGCAGGGAGCGGAGATCACACTACTGCACTCCAGCCTGGGCAACAAAGCAAAACGCCACCTCAAAAAATACAAAATAAATAAAATAGGCAGGACACGGTGGCTCACGCCTGTAATCCTAGCACTTTAGGAGGCTGAGGCGGGTGCGTCACGGATCACAAGGTCAGGAGATCCAGACCATCCTGACCAACATGGTGAAACCCCTGTCTCTACTAAAAATACAAAAATTAGCTGGGTGTGGTGTCGTGTGTGGAGGCTCAGGCACAAGAATCACTTGAACCCAGGAGGAGGAGGTTGTAGTGAGCCGAGATCACGCCACTGCCCTCCAGCCTGGGTGACAGAGTGAGACTCTGTCTCAAAATAAATAAATAAAAATAAAATAAAGAGAGGCAGGGATTTGCCAAGGTGACGCGGGCCCCGCTGGGATGTATCTGAGCTCACCTGAACTCACCTGCCCCTGCCCAGCAGAGTCTCTCACGCCTGCCTTGGGAGGTAGGCAGGGCCCCCCTCCCTCACTGATGGCCCCCAGTATTATTCAGAGCAACAGCCTGCAGCCAACAGACCTTACCTGACCACTGGTAGGCGGAGCTTCGAAGGGCAGCTCACCTGGGAGGGACACTTTTTGCCCTTGCTTCAGGGGAGGGAAGACAGGCAAGTCTTGTTAAAGTTTGCATTTGGGTTTTTTTACGTCTTTCAGTAGCTGGACCTGATGCTGTCTGATATGGGAGTTGGGGTCCTGGCCTTGGTCCCTGCCCTGGCATCAGACCCAGTGATGGCTGGGGAGGCAGGTGGGGGGACACGGGTGGAAGAGGGGGGTGCTGTCCCAGCTGACCTCTCACCCAGGCCTTTTGTCTCCACCGAAACTGCTGATTTGGTCATTTTCTTGCTGATGCAGGCTGTGACCAGCCTCACAAGAGGAGTTTTCATGGGAAGCGGGAGTTGGGAATAATTTTCGAGCCAGGCCAGAATTCTCTGCAGCTTGCCATGGGAATAATTTTCCAGCCAGAGCAGACTTCTCTGCAGCTTGCCACGGGTCAGCCGCGGGAGAGACGGGCTGTTTTGCAGGTGGCTGTCTCCTTGGTATACTATTTACTTGTTTGTTTATTATTTTACTTTTTGGAGGTAGAGACAGAGGCTTGCTATGTTGCCCAGGCTGGTCTCGAACTCCTGTCCTAAGTGATCCTCCCACCTCGGCCTCCCAAAGCGCTGGGATTACAGGCTCCAGGCACCACGCCTGGTCTGTTTTTATTTTTTTTTTATTTTTCATTTTAGAATCTGTGGGATAGCCACAGGATGGGATATTTTTGCAGTGTCTGAACTGCTGTTTACAAGGAATTTGTTATAATGTGGGGAAACACTTATGTATGTATGTCCACCAGGAAAATACACTTCATAAAACTGTGGGTACAGAGCCGGGCTCAGTGGCTCAAGCCCGTCATCCTAGCGAGTGGGAAGGCTGAGGTGGGAGGATCGCTTGAGCCCAGGAGTTGCAGGCTATAGTGAGCTATGATCGTGCCATTGCACTCCAGCCTGGGCAACAGAGCAAGATCCCGTCTTTATTTTACTTTTTTAAAAAAATTGTGGGCTAGGTGTGGTGGCTCATGCCTGTAATCCCAACACTTTGGGAGGCCAAGACAGGAGGATTGCTTGAGCCCCAGAGTTTGAGACCAGCCTGGGCAACATGATGAAACCCCGTCTCTTCTAAAAATACAAAAAGTTAGCCAGGCACGATGGCAGGCGCCCATAATCTCACCTACTCAGGAGGCTGACGCAGGAGAATCCCTTGAACCCCGGAGGCGGAGGTTGTACTAAGCCTAGATCACACCACTGCACTCCAACCTTGGTGACAAAGTGAGACCTTGTCTTAAAAAAAACTGGTAACTGGCTGGGCCCAGTGGCTCACACCTGTAATCCCAGCACTTTGGGAGCCAAGGCGGGCAGATCACAAGGTCAGGAGTTCTGGACCAGACTGGCCAACATGTGAAACCTCATCTCTACTAAAAATAAAAAATTAGCCGGGCGTGGTGACACAGGCCTGTAATCCCAGCTGCTCGGGAGGCTGAGCAGGAGAATTGGAGAATTGCTTGAACTGGAGAGGCAGAGGTTGCAGTGAGCCGAGATCCCACCACTGCACTCCAGCCTGGGCGACACAGCAGGGCTTCCTCTCAGAAAAAGAAAAAGAAAAAAAAAACCAACCTGGTAACTGTGGTGGGCTTTGGGTGGGGGGAATCCGTGGGATTTTTCTTTCCTTTTCTGAATTTTCCTACGACAGCCATGTGCTTGCTGCTTTGGGAACTAATAAAACAAACAAACCCAAACCACTCCTGTTGAAATGACTGGACGTGGTGTGGCCTTTCTGCCTAGCAGAGCAGAGGCTGCCAGGGCGGCAGGTGGCACAGGCTGGGAATGGGGTCACCATGGAGATACCAGCCAAGGCTCTCACGCCGGTGGCCACGCCCTTCCTTTCAAAGGCGTGGACTTTGCCTACATCCAGTTCTCCCCACCTTGGTGTATGTCAGTCTCGGAGGAAGCCCCGGCCCCTCCCTGCAACTTGGTCGGGTGGTAGTGGGACAGCCCAGTGGTAAAGGAAGGCTACAGCAGCTCTCTGCTGCCGGGTGATAGGGGGAGTTCCCCCAGTTGGGGGTTTCCAAGACGCTGGGGGCTTTTTCTATGCAGCCTCCCTGGATTTCCCAAGGGAAGATAACAAGTCTTCCCCTGCTGGGTGAAGGAAAGCTAGCACGGCTGAGGATTCTTACAAGAGAGGCTTAAGCTGAAAACGTTACATAGGTTGTGGTGATAAATGACGACCACCCCAAAGAGAGCAAGTAAAGCCCACCCACTCAGACCTTGTTATTGCAGGGGAAGTGGGCCAGCAAAGGCCAGTAAAAGTTTTTAAAAGGTTTATTCATTCATGTTCTGATATAGTGTCTTGCTGTGTTGCCCAGGCTGGCCTTAAACTCTTGGGCTAAAGCAATCTTCTATGCCTCAGCCTCCCAAGTAGCTGGGATTGCAGGCACACACTAGCACTCCTCACTTATGGAAAATTATAAAAATAAATTTATTTTATTTTATTTTATATTTTTGAGACAAAGTCTTGCTCTGTCACTCAGGGTGGAGTACAGTGGTGTGATCTTGGCTCACCGAAACCTCTACCTCCTGGGTTCAAGTGATTCTCCTGCCGCAGCCTCTGGAGTAGCTAGGACTACAGGCGCTCACCACCACGCCTGGCTACTTTTTGTGTTTTCAGTAGAAATGGGGTTTTGCCATTTTGGCCAGGTTGGTCTCGAACTCCTAACCTCAAGTGATCCACCCACCTCGACCTCCCAAAGTGCTGGAGCTACAGGTGTGAGCCACCGTGCAGGGCCCAGAGTCAGTTTTTTTTTTAGAAAGGGTCTCGGTGCAGTGGCTCACGCCTGTAATCCCAGCACTTTGGGAGGCTGAGGCAGGAGGATCACAAGGTCAATAAATCAAGACCATCCCGGCCAACGTGGTGAAACCCCGTCTCTACTAAAAATACAAAAATTAGCTGGGCGTGGTGGTGTGTGCCTGTAGTCCCAGCTACTCGGGAGGCTGAGGCAGGAGAATCACTTGAACCCCGGAGGTACAGATTGCACTGAGCCAAGATCGCGCCACTGCACTCCAGCCTGGTGACAGAGTGAGACTTTGTCTAAAAAAAAAAAAAAAAAAAAAAAAAAAACAAAGAAAGAAAAGAAAAGGAGTCACTCTCTCTCTCCCAGGCTGGAGTGCAGTGGTGCAATCACAGCTCACTGCAGCCTCAGACTTCTGGCCTCAAGCAATCCTCTTGCCTCAGCCTCCCGAGCAGCCGGGACCACAGGTGAGTGCCACCATGCCTGGCTAATTTTTTATTTTATTTTTTGTAGGGATAGAGACCTAGGTTGCCCAGGCTGGTCTCAAACTCCTACTCTCGAGCAATCCTCCTACCTCAGCCTCCCAAAGCACTGGGATTACAGGCATGAGCCACTGTGCCCGGTCAAGTCAGTGTTTTAATCACTGCACTCCCTCCCTGCCTGTCAGATAAAGCAGCGGCTGTGACCAAGCATTGGTGGGACACCAGGGACACTACCCTGTGGCTCATGTCTGCAGCAGAAGCCGGAGGCTGGGGCCTGATCAGGGGGGTGTCTCTCCGCTGGGTAACCCCTGAACTGGCTTTTCCAAACAAGGACCTTGGGAGTGGGAGAACGTGAAAGGAAGGGCCCACCCCTCTGTGGCGTATAGCACCAACACTCACCGAGCGACCGCGGACTTTGTAGAGACAAGGGTCTTTTATTTTTTTATTTGAGAGTCTTGCTCTTGTCGCCCATGCTGGAGTGCAATGACATGATCTCTGCTCACTGCAACCTGCGCCTCCCAGGTTCAAGCAACTCTCCTGCCTCAGCCTAGCAAGCAGCTGGGATTACAGAAGCGCACCACCACACCTGGCTAATTTATTTTGGGGGCGGCGGGGGATGGAGTTTTGCTCTTGTGGCCCAGGCTGGAGTGCAATGGCGTGATCTCAGCTCATGGCAACTTCTGCCTCCCAGGTTCAAGCGATTCTTCTGCCTCCGCCTCCTGAGTAGCTGGGATTACAGGCAGGCATGCACCACCATGCCCAGCTAATTTTGTATATTTTTTAGTAGAGACGGGGTTGGTCAGACTGGCCTTGAACTCCCAACCTCAGGTGATCCGCTTGCCTCGGCCTCCCAGAGTGCTGGGATTACAGGCATGAGCCACCGTGCCCAGCCTAATTTTTGTATTTTCAGTAGAAATGGGGTTTTGCCATGTTGGCCAGGCTGGTCTCAAACTCCTGACCTCAGGTGATCTGCCTGCCTCAGCCTCCCAAAGTGGTAGGGTTATACGCGTGAGCCACGGTGCCTGGCCAGGGGGACTTTGTTTAAGAACTTTGCATGCTGCTGGCTGGCTCCTGCTGGGATGGACATCACCGCTCCCCAAAGCCTTAGGTGCTCATGGCCTCCATTCGTCCTGGGGTCACTTCCTCCCTGGGTTCCAGGCTGGGCCACACACTCCCAGGTTCCTCCTGCCAGGGGAAGCCTCTAGAAGTTGCTGCCTAAGCCCCCTCCAGTTCATTAGTTTCCAGCCTCCAGGCCGTCCTCCACAGCTGCCATTCCTCACTCAGCTCAGCAGTTCCTGTCCCACGGTTGCACATCTGTGCACTTATGTCACCCTGCTGAGGCGGTCGCACACCCTGAAGCTTGTTTATTCTGAGTTTCCAGGAGCCTTCTGCCCAAGGACACTGCCCTGGGCCGGGCTGGGCTCTTCTCCCCTGATTCCTGCAGAGCTGCTCCCAGGTCCCTTCTGTAAGGCCACACTTTCTCTCCCAGGCCAGGTCTAAGGGAGCACCTCCTCTAGGTCCTTTGCACCTTTCCGAT
Source organism: Plecturocebus donacophilus (assembly GCA_004027715.1). NCBI lineage: Eukaryota > Metazoa > Chordata > Mammalia > Primates > Pitheciidae > Plecturocebus > Plecturocebus donacophilus. Next base: position 3,366 of record PVKP010046041.1, on the reverse strand, counting down.
ACTTTTTTTGTTGTTGTTGAGATGGAATTTCGCTCTTGTTGCCCAGGCTGCAGTACAGTGGCTCAATTTGACTCACTGCAACCTCCGCCTCCTGGGTTCAAGTGATCCTCCCACCTCAGCCTCCTGAGTAGCTGGGATTACAGGTGTACATCACTACAGCCAGCTCATTTTTGTATTTTTAGTAGAGACAGGGTTTCACCATGTTGGCCAGGCTGGTCTTGAACTTCTGACCTCAAGTGATCCACCTGCCTCGGCCTTTGAAAGTGCTGGGATTACAGGCATGAGCCATTACACCTGGCCTGGGCCACAAACTTTTTTTTTTTATGTTGAGGTGGAGTTTTGTTTCACTCTTGTTGCCCAAGCTGGAGTGCAGTGGTGCGATCTCCGCTTACCACGACCTCCACCTCCCGGGTGCAAGTGATTCTCCTCTCTCAGCCTCCCAAATAGCTGGGATTCCAGGCATGTGCCACCACGCCCGGCTAATTTTTGTATTTTTAGTAGAGACGGAGTTTCACCTTGTTTGCCAGGCTGGTCTTGAACTCCTAGCCTCAAGCAATCCTCCTGCCTCAGCCTCCCAAAATGCTGGGATTCTAGGTGTAAGCCATTATGCCTTGCCCGGGCCACAAACATTTAATTCTTTATGTGTGGGGGCTTAAGCTTCCTGGAGGAGGTTACAGCCTAGGTGTGCCTTGAAGGATGGATGTGGCAGGCAGAGGGTGACGGTGAGAAGAACCTTGAAGAGCTCAAGTGGCCAGGGAGTGGGGACTGAGATGAGAGCGGAGGAAAGGCAGGACTCAATCAGGGAGGGCCTTGCGTGGCTGGGCTGTAAAACTGACATTTTCCTAAGGGAAATGGGGAGCCCTGGAGGGGTCTAGGCAGGGGAGAGATGCATTTTACACCTGAAGCCTGGTTCCTTAGGCCATGAGGGGACTGCGTGGCCACAGATGGGAGGAGATGGCCTGGACCTTGGGAGTGAGCTGAGAAAAAGCAAGTCCTTGAGAATGAGATCCTCACGCTCCGGGCTTCTATCTCCCCCCAGCAACAGGTGGGACCTCAGCCCTGCTGCCTGCAGTTGAGATACCAGACAGACCTCAGCTATCTGGATCAGAAAGCTCCCAGTGTCCTGGCAGGGGGTAATTAGCCAAGCCTCACAGAGCCAGGGAAAATGACATGCTTGTTTTTCCAAGCCTGCTGTCCCACTGTGAAAATGAACATTCTTTTGTGTCCTCAAAGGGATGTTAGACCAGGGCGGTGGCTCACGCCTGTAATCCCAGCACTTTGGGAGGCCAAGGTGGGCAGATCACCTGAGGTCAGGACTTTGAGACCAGCCTAGCCAACATGCCGAAACCTCGTCTCTACTAAAAATACAAAAATTAACTAGGCGAGGTGGTAGGTGCCTGTAATCCCAGCTACTCGGAGGCTGAGGCGGGAGAATCGCTTGAGGCTGCAGTGAGCCAAGATCATGCCATTGTACTCCAGTCTGTGACAAGAGCAAAACTCCATCTCAAAAAAAAAAAGAAGGGAGCCACATGTCAGGTAGTGCAGGGCAGTGGGACTGTTTCTGTGCAAAGCATTTCACACTCACCTTTTCATGTTGATTGGGGAAGAAAAAGAAAACCCCATAATCTTAGTCCAAAGGGGTCAGCTCTGATAAAAGATTTAGCAAGGGCCAGGCTCAATGGCTCACACCTGTAATCCCAGCAGTTTGAGAGGCTGAGGCAGGAGGATCGCTTGAGCCCAGAGGTTCAACACCAGTCTGGGCAACATAGCAAGACCCCCATGTCTACTAAAAAATAGGAAAATTAGCCGGGTGTGGTGGTGCCCACCAGCAGTCCCAGCTACTCGGGAGGCTGAGGCTGGAGGATTGCTTGAGCCAGGAGGTTGAGGCTGCAGTGAGCCATGATTGTGCCACTGTACTTCAGTCTGGGTGACAGAGCAAGACCTCATCTCAAAAACAAGATTTAACAAGGAAGAGAGGAAGATGTAGCCAAAATGAATTTTTTATGTCTTCAGCAGGAGGCAGGAGGGTGCCTGTGAATGTCATCAGTGAGCTGGCGCCTGTCCCCTCCACCCTGGGGCTGAAGACAGCTCTGCATAAACCCTCCTGAGGCCTGCGGGCCTGCTCTGTGACTCAGTTTCCCCACCATGTGCTGCTGCTGCTTTTTTTTCTCTTTCGTTAAGGCTCCCCCTCCACCCTCCCTGCAGAGTCACTGGGCTGGTGCCCTGTGCAGGGAGGAACACTGACATGTGGCCTCGGACCTCACAGTCCTTTCTGTTTGCGCATTGACCTGTTTGCAGCAACTCTGGACTCACAGCTGACGCTGCAAATTGAGGTTCCCGGAGTAATTCTTTTTTTTTTTTTTTTTTTTCCAGATGGAGTCTTGCTCTGTTGTCCAGCCTGGGCTGGAGTGTAGTGATGAGATCTCGGCTCACTGCAACCTCCACCTCCCAGGTTCAAGTGATTCTCCTGAGTAGCTGGGATTACAGGCGCCTGCCACCTCACTTGGCTAACTTTTTGCTTTATTTTTTAGATAGAGTCTTGCTCTGTTGCCCAGGCTGGAGTGCAATGGCACGATCTCAGCTCACTGCAACCCCCGCCTCCCAGGTTCAAGCGAGTCTCCAGCCTCAGCCTCCTGAGTAGCTGGGATTACAGGTGCATGCGACCACATCTGGCTAATTTTTGTATTTTTAGTAGAGACAGGGTTTCACCATGTTGGCCAGGATGGTCTTGATCTCTTGACCTTGTGCTCCACCCACCTTGGCCTCCGAAAGTGCTGGGATTACAATCATGAGCCACCGTGCTTGGCGAGTTCCCAGAGTAATTCTAACCCTTTGGGAATCGCCCCACCTCCAGACCATGAGCATGCCAAGGGCAGGGTTGGTCTGTCCAGGTCACCCTCTTGTGCCACTGGATGCATGAAGGAATGTTGACACCAGACTAAGGTCCTGTGTCTGCTCCCAGTAGCCTGGTGTCAGGACCTCAAATGCAGGCTGAGAAGAGAACATAAGAGATGAGCCTTTTACAAGGCCAACCTTTTATAAGAGGGTTGGAAGACTCCAGCCGAGTGCGGTGACTCACGCCTATAATCCCAATACTTTGGGAGGTCCAGGTGAGAGGATCACTCGAGGCCAGGAATTTGAGACCACCCTAGGCAATATAGTGAGACCCCATCTCTACAAAAAATTTAAAAATTAGCTGAGTGTGATGGTACATGCCTGTAGTCCCAGCTGTTCAGGAGGCTGAGGTGGGAGGATTGCTTGAGCCCAGGAGGTTGAGGCTGCAATGAGCTATGATTACACTGCTGCACTCCAGACTAGGCAACAGAGAGAGACCCTGTCTCAAAAAAAAAAAAAAAAAAAAAAAAA
>PVKP010046040.1:0-15811 GCA_004027715.1 Plecturocebus donacophilus | reverse complement strand
GCAAGCTCAGACATGCCCAGACATGTTCCCTTCTCCCTTGCTTGCACAGCCTGGTTTCCTCTTAAAGAGCCCGGTATGCAAACAGTGCTGCAACCACAGCTTCCTAACAACCAATAGCAGCTAAGTCTTAACAACCAATAGCAGCCGAGTTTTAACAACCAATAGCAGTCGAGCTTTAACGACCAATAGCAGGCAAGTAATTCCAACCAACAACAAGCCAAGTCCTAGGTCAAGGCTTGTAACTTACCCAGTAGCAGTCTTGCTCTCCCACAACCAATCGAGCTGTTTCACTCCCTATAAAACCCCTGTCTGAGAGACGTCAGTGCGACTTCTCCAGCCCCTCCTGTCCGGACTGCAGAACCTCACCCGGGAGCCTGAATAAATTCCCTTGCATTGGATTATCTTGGTGCTGGCCTCAGTTTCTTCGCTTTATCCTCGGAAATAAACCTTACACTGACCTCAGGTGATCTGCCCACTTTGGCCTCCCAAAGCGCTGGGACCACAGGTGTGAGCCGCCGCGCCCAGTGTTACCCTCTTTAATGCGTGCTACACAAATGTCTTGGTGATTTCACAACTGCAGTTGTTGTGGGGCGTGTGTTGTAACATGCCTTTCTCGAGGATCGGAGTGCTGTTGCGGAGGACACCGCCCTTTGTCTCTGAGTTCCTGGGTTTGTGTTCATGGCAGTGGCTTGTATGGAGCTCCCCAGCCCTGAGGCAGTCTCACTTCCACGACAGAAGCAGGAAGAATTTTGTGCTCTTCTGATATTTTCTATAGAACACACTTTTGTTTTCCAGTATTTTATATTGGGGAGTACTAGCTATGTCTAACTCAAAACCTACAGGAAGCTCTCTATACTTTTAATCTTTTAAAAATAATTTTTAACTAACCTAGCCTTGCTAAATGGTTACTACACATTTCCAGTGTATTTAGAAGGGAAATTCTCATTTCATGATTAGCAAAACAAAAAGCAAAACAAACACCAGAGTACTAAAGGAACAGCTACTTGAGACATAATGTTCTCTTAGTCATAGGCACATACGAGGGAAAATTCAACTAAGCCTCATTTGGATGTATTAAAATAGCCTTTTTCCTAGCTCCGAATCACATTTCAAAGGGTGCCTAGGTGCAAAGCTAAGCCAAGTATAACCTAGCCGCAAAATAGTGCCCAGGGCAGTACGCTGTTTTCCATTTTGTTTTAAGCAATGAAACGTAGTGGGGAGCTGTGAACACGCACAGAACTAGGAGCAAGCAGACCCGAGCTGCCGGGAGCTGCGTGTCCTTGGGCAACTCACCCAACCTCTCGGAGAATCTTCACTTGGAAAATGAGGGGCTCACGCCTCTCCCAGCACTATGGGAGGCCAAGGCAGGTGGATCATTTGAGACCAGCCTGGGTAACACAGAGAGACCTTGTCTTTACCGAAAAAAAAAATTAGCTGAGCATGGTGCTGTTACCTGTAGTCTCAGCTACTCAGGAGGCTGAGGTGTGAGGATCACTTGAGCCCATAACTTTGAGGCTACACTGAGCTAAGATTTGCGCTCTAGGCTGCCTTAACACATCATGACTGTGAGGTCTGTTTCCGAGGATAAAACAAAGAAACTGAGGCCAGCACCAATATAATCCAATGCAAGGAAATTTATTCAGCCTCCCAGGTGAGGTTCTACAGTCCACACAGCAGGGGCCAGAGAAGTCACACTGACTTCTCTCAGACAGGGGGTTTTATAGGGAGTGACTTGAGCTATTTTTAGAAAGTCTATTTTTAGACCGGGGGTTTTTATAGGGAGTGAAACAGCTCGATTGGTTGTGGGAGAGCAAGACTGCTATTGGGTAAGTTACAAGCCTTGACCTAGGACTTGGCTTGTTGTTGGTTGGAATTTCTTGCCCGCTATTGGTTGTTAAAGCTCGACTGCTATTGGTTGTTAAAACTCGGCTGCTATTGGTTGTTAAAACTCGGCTGCTATTGGTTGTTAAGGCTTAGCTGCTATTGGTTGTTAGGGCTTAGCTGCTATTGGTTATTAAGAAGCTATGACTGCAGCACCTTGTTTGCATACTGGGCTCTTTAAGAGAAAACCAGGCTGTGCGAGCAAGGGAGAAGGGAACATGCCCGAGCATGTCTGAGCTTGCTCCGGGCTTGTAAAAGGGAAAAAGGTGGGGGGGTGCGTCCGAGCTCCCAGCAAGGCAACCGGCCTTACAATGACCAAGTGAGAAAATGTATATAAAAGCACTTTGTAAACAACTGGTTTTTCTACAACACAAAGGAATCATAAGGGAGGCTATTTGGGGGAAAATGAGGTACGTGCAAAGCTTCTTTTTAAAAGGTGACTTTAATACCTAGCATTTTTGTGTGATTTAAATTCAGGAATTAGAGGATCATTATTTAATATCCTAAGAAAATACTGTTACATTGTGTCTTCCAAATGAACTATTTTTCTTTTTACTGCCACTTGAAATTTTCTCCATGAAGGAAAAGTACTTAAAGGACAAATTACCTGGAAGATAATGGGGTGGGATTTTCCTAAGTGCCTTCTGTGTGGGGACAAAGGGCTTTTTCTGCTACCCCTCCAGTACACTGGCTGAACACAGTTTGATTTATTTGACAATATAATAATTTTTTTTCAAATAAGATAAGGAAATAGGTGTTCCAGCAAGTCATATGGGGGTGGTGGAGTGGGGAGGTGTTGAGGGGAGGTGTCAGAGAGGGAAGAGAAAAGAATATTGAGAGGAGGTGACCAGGAGCAGTCTCAGGCGATCAGACTTAGTATCTTCGGAATTGTAGGCAGGTACACGAGGACCCTCCCAGGTGAACAGAGCGTTTTGGCAAGTCTCCATCACCCTGTGAAGGTGTCAGGGCTTCGGCCCAGCCCAGGGGACAGAGGGAGACTGGCCCCACTCTCCTCCCCACCGCTGTGCTCCTTTTTGAAGGCTGATCAATAAAATGTCACTGAGCACGTTTTTAAGAAGGCCGTGATGTGATATTCAGGCAAAGAGAGAACCCTTCAAGGCAAAGTCAATACAATCATCTCCCAATAACTGGTTTTGCTGCCTAAAGCGTGAGGCACCCTAAACCCCAGTCACTCAATCCCCATTTAGAGCTTATCCTCAAAGAGCTGGATTTCTAACTTATTTTCGTTTGAGGCAAAATCATTAACAATAGTTGATCTTAATACACTGGCAACTGTGACCTCAATCTGACTAAATGGAATATTATTTCTTGGCTACTTTTCAATATTTCTTAATAAATGCCTCTGCCCATTTGCAGGAAACTCAGGTTTCCCGATTGGCAGTCCTGACCACTCCCTACCAGAGAGCCTGCTTCTCATATAGTTGTGGGGTTCCATTTGCTGCACTCCTAACAAGCCGAGAGACAAAGCAATCCCAGAAATTCTCTTTTGACTCTGTACTGTAAGGAAATACCATGTAGCAATAGCAGGAGAGCAGAGTTTAACCAAAGCGCCAGTTTTTCTACTCATCGCCCACGTTTAGCTGCTGGAATCTCATATCCACCAGAAGCCTAAAGTCTTGATTCTTTTTTTAAAAAAAAAAAACAGCATCTCCATTTTTGTCTAGGCTGGAATGCAGTGAAATGATCACTGCTTATTACAGCCTTGACCTCCTGTGCTCAAGGGAACCTCCCACCTTAGCCTTCCAAGTACTGAGACTACAGGCCCACACCACCATGCCTGGCTAATTTTTGTATTTTTTGTAGAGATAGGGTTTTGCCATGCTGCCCAGGCTGGTCTCTAACTCGTGAGCTCAAGCCAGCTGCCTGCCTCACCCTCCCTAACTGGTGGTATTACAAGCCCAACTTTTTTTTTTTTTAAAGAGAGAATCTTGGTCTATTACCCAGGCTGAAGTGTAGTGGTGCAATCGTGACTCTCTGAAGCCTCAAACTCTTCAGTAGCTAGGACTACAGGTGCATTACCATGCCCAGCTAATTTTAAAAAACAATTTTGTAGAGACAGGGTCTTTCTATGTTGCCCAGACTAAACATTTTTATAGTATTCAGAGAAATCGACATTCAATGTCAATACTCAATACTCAAATACTACTAGAGGAATGTAAATTGGTACCATTACTCTAGTGGGAAAGCTGGCAACATGAACCGAAAGTCATAAAAGGTTCATAACTTCCTCTACTGAGATGAAGAAATATGCATTATAATTTATAATAGGTAAAAACTGGAAACAATCTAAGTGTTCAACAATACAGCATTGGTTAAATGATTACATATTCATCAGGAGAATGTGTGCAGAAATTCAACATCATGTTTTCAAAGAACAAATTTCATAATGTTCACACAACATTGTTGGGTGAAAAAAATGTTGCTTGTAAAACTTTAAGTATGAGGTCAGCTGTGGTGGCTCACGTCTGTAATCCCAGCACTTTCGGAGGCCGAGGTGGGTGGATCATGAGGTTAGGAGTTCAGGACCAGCCTGGCCAAGATAGTGAAACCCTGTCTCTACTAAAAATACAAAAAATTAGCCAGGCATGGTGGCAGGCGCCTGTAACCCCAGCTACTGGGGAGGCTGAGGCAGATAATTGCTTGAACCCGGGAGGTGCTCAAAAAATAAATGCAACTAATTTCATTTCTTAGAAGGAAGATATGAAGGTCAAACACTCTATGAAAGAACTTTTGACTTAAATACTTATATAAAGGATATCTTTGACATCTCAATTTTTCTCAACTTGACCAGGAATCATATCATGTTTCAAATATCAAGAATATAAGTTATTATTATTACTATAGCTACAATTTATTCAGTATTACTCTGTGCCAGGTAGTATGTTAAGAAGTACATATGCATATGTGTGTGTGTGTGTGTGTGTGTGTGTGTATGTACATATGTATGTATTATTGCATTTAATCCTCACAACAACCTCCTGGGCTAGAAATTATTGTTATTCCCAGTTTACAGATGAAGAAACTGAGACAGTAAGTGTCCACCTACTAAGTGGTGGGGCTGGCATTTGAACTCTGGCATTCTGGCTCCAAAGCCTACACTCTTCATAGCTACCCATACGTACGTTTTCCTTTACAGGGAGAACCGGGAAGGCACATCCAATTCATGAACTTAGTCAAACCAGGTTTGTTGAGTAAAAAGAGGGATATTAGTCTTGTTAAACAGGAGATTGTGGAATCTGATAGGAATGACCTGGGATTTTGCTCTTGGGGCTACTGAAGACATGGCTCTCTGGCTTCTCAGCTCATGCAGCTAGAGATAGAACTGGGGGTCAAATCTAAGGCACTGCGCTGAGTTTGCATGATTCTGCCAGCCACTTCATGATGTCTCTCCAGGGGTCTGTCCAAGTTCCACTTCTTGACAGCGTTAGGAGGGAAGAGGAGAGGTTTTCCACTGTGAATCCGTCTGGTCTCCTGATACCTTCATCACAATTGGCAAGCACCCTTCTCAGCCACAAGGCTCTCCCAAAGCCTGGTATACCCTACTACATTTCTAAGGATTCAGGATATATATGCTGCCCACTTTGCCAACTCCTAACTCCAGTTTTCCTCCCATCAGATACCCGGCTCCTCTGTTACCAATGCACCTCACATCCCAGCGTCTCAGAAACTCATTGCATTGTCTGGTGAAGCATAGGAAATTTGTTCTTGAGGATAAGGGTCACTGTAAGAAAATATTAATGTTTCAAATGAGAAGCTAAAGAATCACACGTGTTTCCAAAGGAGGAAGTCCTAATGGTTTTCTGAATGCACAAATGACAGCTTGTGAGAAGCATTTAAAGAGCTGTCCTGCTAACTCGAAAGGCCCACGGTTTGTTTTCTTTGAGGTTTCTTAATGGAGTCTGAACACTTCATTGTGTTCACTGGAGCAGCGAGTTGAATATAAAGTGGCAAGCCTTAAAAGGGAAGCCAGGGAGGCAGAGCGCAATTCGCCTGAAATATGTTATTATTGTCTGTTTTTTCCGATGGTATTTAAATGCTCTTATGAGAAATGAGTATGACCTCTTAGATTGTTTCCTTTGTTCATTATAGTCACCCTGGCGGGGTCATGCCTCCCACTCCTTTCAGAGGATCATGCCCAAGTCGCCACTTGGGGGCAGTCTAGTGCCTTTGTCCCTCCCCACTGCCGTTTTTCCCACCCGCCTTCTCTTTTAGGTGGTTGACCTGGTTTCTGGTCGCTCTTATAATATAATGGTCATTACCAACCTCTGCAGTTTCTTTAAAAAGAAACAAAGGGTTGTATTCTTAACATATTGAAAAATACTACACTGCACTCATACCATTTTTCAAGGGGCATTCTGGAGCACTATTTTTCAGAAGGATGTGGGCAGGGCAGCCATGGTGATCACCTGTTTCAGAACACACACCTTGGCTTGGGAAGGCTAAGTCAATGTTTAAACCTCAGATGGCTCCGAAGGGGTAGGTTCTCTGATTCTTTGGTCAGTGCTCTTTCCTCTAATCATGCTGAAATAGGATCCAGCTTTTATTTTGCAGGAAGGTCATTGTTTAATGAAGATAACCAAACAACAAATAGCAGTACAAATAATTCAATAGAAAACGGAAATCACATAATCACATTCTTTTCCTGTATGTGCTCGTAAAATGGTTTCAACTCAGGGAAGAAAAAAGATCACAATTCCCTTTCAAAGTTTAATAAAAATTCACTTAAACATGGGAATAAACAGCTTGCCCAGATCCTTTCCCCACCCTTCCATGCTCACCAGGCAATTTAATTAATGGGCAAACAGCCCGATGGTAGAGTTTTCTGATACAGTGGCATGAACGAGTGAGATCCATCTTTGCACATAGCTTGCTGGCACATCACTCTTGTTGGCTGCATTACAGAAACAGAACAGAGTCGTATGGTTCCTGGAAAGTAATTATTTGGCAGAGTTCTATTCCTGGGTGAATCCACACAGAAAAAGTACTCAGGTGGCCCTCACTGCTGCCAGGGCCTGCGGTGGATGGCAGAGGGTGTGTGTTGAATATGTGTGTAATGGTTTGAGCTCCCAAGGTGGGGAGGGAGAACACAGCAAGGGAATACAAACCCATAAGAACAGGGCTGTAAATCATGCCTACTTCCTCTGTTCCTGTAATTTATTCCTTTAGCCATCAAATATGTGCTGACTATTACATGCTCAGCACTAACAAAGTGAGCACAAGAAATGAACCTTTTTTTCTTCTTGAGACAGGGTCTTGCTCTGTTGCCCAGGCTACCCTGCAGTGCTACAGCTCACTGCAGCCTCAACCTCCTGAGCTCAAGGAACCCTCCCACCTCAACCTCCCAAGTAGCTGGGACTATAAGCATGCATCATCATGTCTGGCTAATTTTTGTATTTCTTTTGTACAGACAGGGTTTTGCCATGTTCCCCAAGCTGGTCTCGAACTCTTGAGCTCAAGCAATACTCCTGCCTCGGCCTCCCATAGTGCTGGGATTACAGGCTTGAACCACTGTGCCCAGCCTAGAAATGAAGTTTTAAAGGACTGTCAGCCGAGAGTATTTGACATAAGTCTCAATCAAAAGGACACACCCATGACACAGACTCAGGAGGTCCTGACAACATGTGCCCAGAGTGGTCAGGACACAGCTTGGTTTTGTACATTTTAGGGAACGTGAGACATCGTCAACACATGTAAGATAAATATTGGTTTGGTCCGGAAAGGCGGGACGACTTGAAGCAGGGTGGAGGCTTCCAGGTCATAGGCAGATAAAAGACAAATGGTTGCATTCTTTTTGAGTTTCTGATTAGCATTTCAGAAACTCACTTATGTCTTTACAGGAATAGTCACTTATGTCTTAGTCTGGCTTAGTGAAACAGTAGGGCAAAGAAGCAATCAGGTATGCATTTGTCTCACATGAGTAGAGGGATGGCTTTGAGTTCTATCTGTCCTTTGTCTACAAGGAATTTCCTTGGGAACAAATTGTAAGGAAGGCATGTAGCTTTTTTTAAGTCTTAGTAGCTATCTTTTTTAGAAATAGAATGGGAGGCAAGTTTGCTCGAAGCAGTTCCCAGCTTATCTTTTCCCTTTGGCTTAGTGATTTTGGGGTCCCAATATTTATTTTCCTTCACAGGATTAAAAAAAAAAAAAAGGTGGGGGTGGGGCTGGGCCCAGTGACTCACGTCTGTAATCCCAGCACTCTGAGAGGCCGAGGCATGCGGATCACCTGAGGTTGGGAGTTCGAGACCAACCTGATCAACATGGAGAAACCCTGTCTCTACTAAAAATACAAAAATTAGCCTGGTGTGGTGGCAGGCACCTGTAATCCCAGCTACTTGGGAGGCTGAGGCTTGAGAATCACGTGAACCTGGGAGGCAGAGTTTGCAGTGAGCTGTGATTGCACCATTGCACGCCAGCCTGGGCAACAAGAACAAAACTCTGTCTCAAAAAAAAAAAAAGGTTGAGCACTTTGGCAGACAGATCACTTGAGCTCAGGAGTTTGAGACCAGCCTGGGCAACATGGTGAAACCCCATCCCATCTCTGCATACAAAAATTAGCCAGTCATGGTTGCACACACTTAGTCCCAGCTACCTGGGAGGCTGAGTCAGGAGGATGGCTTGAGCCCAGGAGGCAGAGGTTGTAGTGAGCCAAGATCATGCCACTGCACTCCAACCTTTGAGTGAGACCCTGTCTCAAAAAAAGAAAAAAAAAATTCATACTTTTGATCAGCTTTCATTTCAAATAAGGAAGTCACTTCCAAAGTTATTTAACAAATATTTATTGAGCTTCTACTCTGTGTACTGGTGATGTCTGACAAGACACGAAGCTCCAAATGGAAATATTGATGTATTACAGTAAAGAGAAGCAGCTGCTTTTAACCCCCTTTTATTGACGTGATCAAGGTTATACAGAAGTGCTGGTGAGATGGGTGGGAGTGAAGCGAGTACTGCTTTTAAAACTGCTCCCAAGATTACGCTCAATATTAAAGTTAGAACCAACTAGAGAACCGTTCAAGGAATTTGCCAGAAGCCTTTCCAGGATTTTAAACATGAGTAGGCAGAAGGGCCAGATTTTTTTGGCTAATGAGGTATTTGGCCTGTTCCTAACACCAAGACTTGCTCTGAGAGGCGCCCCGCTACCTCTGTTTCAATGTCTCTACAAAGGTTTAGGTCAAACATCAGCCTCTAGCACAGTCGGTGTTGTATAAGCTGCTTAATAGAAATGTCCTAAGCACTGTGGTCCACATGGATGGGATTCCAAGGCACTGTCCACTTGTAGCGAACGAGGACGCCGGTGATCTTTTTTTTTTTTTTTGAGACGGAGTCTTGCTCTGTCGCCAGGCTGGAGTGCAGTGGTGCAAGCTCGGCTCACTGCAACCTCCGCCTCCTGGGTTCAAGCGATTCTTCCGCCTCAGCCTCCCAAGTAGCTGGGACCACAGGCACCTGCCACCGTGCCTGGCTATTTTTTGTATTTATAGTAGAGACGGGGTTTCACCATGTTGGCCAGGATGGTCTCAATCTCTTGACCTCGTGATCCGCCCGCCTCGGCCTCCAAAAGTGCTGGGATTACAGGCGTGAGCCACTGGACCCGGCCGACACCGGGGATCTCACATCTCGCACACACCAAGGGTACATCAGCCCCTTACTGCAGACCGAGCTGCTCAGATTCTCAGTCAGTGTTTGGTCTGTCCCTTGCTACCTTCTGTCCCTCTGAGCTTGGTTCTCTGTGTGCTGCATCAAATGTGTGTGTCTTGGCTGCTTCTATTCATAATTTCTCCAGGCGTGGGTACTGGCCTATGATGCAGGTATGGCTCAATGCACCATCACGCAGTGATTACAGCAGGAGACTGGAGGAGCAGCAGCCGCAGCCACCAAGTGAGGAGGAGTCAGGCCTCCGTTGCTACCTGACAACACAGCGCTGCCCAGCAGCTTTGTGTGCAACCCCAAACCTTGATGTCCAGCTTGACGCAAAAGCTGCGCAAAGGCACTCCATAAAATAAAGTCTGCACAGAGAGCAAATCACACCTTGGTTTCTCCCGTCCGTAGCTTTCATTTTGAGCAAATCTTTCATACTTTTTGGACCCTATTTTTCTGATTCTTGAAACAAAAGGACCAATGACTTCTGATGTCCTTTTCAGCTCTAGCTTTTTATGATTCTGTGTATGTAAAAGCCAAAGGAGAAAAAAAATATCTGGCAGGCGCTCTTGACTCGCTGCCCTGTAGCAGAATCAAGAGAATCAACATTAATATTTTTCAGGCAATTAACACAAGGTTAGCATAACAATTAGCGGCTGGTATACACAGAAGAGCCTCAGACTATGAATCAAAAGACATGAGTTCCATGCCATCACGGAGGCATTGTGCACTACAGAAGTGGAAAAAAAAAATCATGATTTTAGAGCTGAGTTCAAATTCTGACTCCATCACTTGCTCGGGTGACTTTGTGCAAGTTACTTAACTTTTCTAAATCCGTTAACTTTGTTAGTAAATGAGACTAAACAATACAGAATTGTAGCTGCAGATTCAGAGACACAGAATTGAAGATTTGTTATAAGCTCTTTGGACATTGCAGGGACACACACAATCCATACACATTTATCTAACAGGCTTTTCTAAGATCTCTTACAGAAGGGAAACTAAGCTATCTTGAGTTCCAGCTTTGTGTCAGAAAATTCCATGACTATCATTTAATCTTGATGAAGTGGCTGTTATCTAAATTAACCTAAATTTACTTAACCCCAGAAATAATATGAACATAATATCTTTGCTACCTAGCCTAAAGAGTTCTTATGAAGATGAAAAGAATTAATGTGAAAGGAACTTGCAAATTGTCAATTTTTATTTGTGAATATAATAGCTATTCTTATATGAAACACTCTTTATATTACCATGAAAAGAGTGTTCAATTACCCAACATGCATTTATTCAAATGCTATTATTTGGCCATTTATTCAGAACATGATCTCTGTGCTCAGAGGCTTTATAACCAGGGATCCCAAAATGACACCCAGGGAACCAATGAGAATGGTCAGAAGCAGCTGAACTACCATTGAAGAATAAAGAAATTAAAAGAGAATGATCTGACTTAAAGGATAAATAGATTTAAGCTGAAGCAATTGAGAGGATACATTTTATATTAAGCAATTTGTGTGAAAATAGGAACACAGGCAAGAAAAAAGTCTCTTTTGAAGCCTGTAACGAAATTAGAATTTTTGCCCTTGTAATTTACAGGAACATTAAGCACTGAATTATGCATGCAAAAAATATTCATTGAGCAGCTACTACGTGCCAGGCACGACTCTAAGTGCTAGGGATGCATCACTGGACAAATTAAAAGGTTGAGGAGCTTATATGCTAGTGGGGGAGACTGCCACTAAATATAATAAATAAATTATACAGAACGTTAGAAGGTTATGAGTTCAATAGGAAAAAAATACTACAGTAGGGTAGGGTGATCCAAAGCACCAGGAGTTTGAGATGTTAGATGGCAATATAAAATAGGGTGGTCAAGCTGGGATTCACTGAGATGGTAACATGTAAGAAAGGCTTGAAGGAGGTGAAGGAGTGAGTCAAGCAGATATATGGAGAAGGAGCTTCAGGCAGAAGGAACCGCTAGAGTAATAGTTCTTGAAATATGATTCCCCATCAAGATAAGCAGCATTAACATAATCTGGGAACTTGTTGGAAATGCACATTTTCAGGCCCCTCTGAAACTCTGGAAGGCCCAGCAATCCTTCGCTGGAGGATTCTGGTGTTCCTTAAAATTTGAGAGCTACTGAGCTGGAGGAAAATCTAGTGGGTTTGTACTGAGGTTGTGCCAGGTTTGTACCAGGCCAGCATAACTAAAGTGAAATGAGTCAGAGAAAGAGAAGTGGTAGAGGAGGTTGGAGGGACTCTGTTGAATGCTCTCACGCTAGACATCGCACTTTTATCTGAAGTTCCACTTATGTAGTAATTTAAGAAACCGCTCCCCAAAAGGAAAAAAAAATGTACGGTAGCATTAGCTGGCCTTGCTCAGAGTACATGACAAGAAGCTCCAATCATAGACCAGGTGAAAGTGTATGTTACAGAGAAGCCAAACACCTCACTATAATTAACTGTTTTATCAGCTGCTTTGAAAACCTATCATTGAGAATTTCCAAACGAAGAAGACTTGGGTTTCCCAGCTGAGACTGTTTGGAACCTGGTCGCTGGGGTTTCCACAAACTAAGCTATCATTAAATATTTCTACCCTTGAAGGGGGTCATTAGGTGTGCAAGCCCATTTGATTTAAATTCCTACTTATTTTGGCTGTGGATCTCAATATAGATTTGTGTCCCTAAGGCAGAAAAGATGTTGGCATTTATGGATCTTAAAATGTATTTTTTTTTCTCAACGATTTTAATGGATACAGTAACTAGGGCTACACCAAGTGCTGAAGCTTACACCCAAATATTTTACCTGAACAATGTCTCCTTGTTTTATTTCTCAGTTAAGAAAAATGACCAGGAACTGGCCAGGATAAGCAGTTCTTCCCTCATACTCATCCCCCTGGCCATGCAGCAGCGTTCAGCTCCGTGGACACTCACAGCAGGAGGAGGTAGGCTAGGAAAGGGCCTGCAGGGCAGGTCTATGGGGAAGACTGGGTTGGAGAGCAATGCTTTTAAAGTAGATGTACAGCCTGACCAACATGGTGAGACCCCCATCTCTACTAAAAATACAAAAATTAGCCAGGTGCGGTGGCGGGTGCTTGTAATCTCAGGTACTCAGGAGTCTGAGGCATGAGAATTGCTTGAACCCAGTAGGTAGAGGTTGCAGTGAGCCAAGATCATGCCACTGCACTCCAGTTTGGGTGACAGAGTAAGACCCTGAAGAAAGAAAGAAGGAAAGGAAAGAAGGGAGGGAGGGAGGGAGAGAAGGAAGGAAGGAGCCAGCTAATAGTATCAGTGTAAGACTCTGTCTCAAAAAAGAAAGAAAAGAAAGAAAGGAGAAAGAAGAAAGGAAGAAAGAAAGAGAGAAAGAAAGAAAAGGAAAGAAAGAAAGAAAAGAAAGAAAGAAAGAAGAAAGAAAGAAAGAAAAGAAGAAAGAAAGAAAGAAGAAAAAGAAAAGACAGACAGACATAGGCCTGCTAACAGTGGCGGGTCCTCTGGTCTTCAACAGGGGCCAGACAGAAAAGCATTTTAACTGGTCTATGCTGACTGGTGCTCTCCCAATTTTATGCTTTATCTTCCTGACATATTTTGCCGGCTGGTTCACAGATATGACCTGAGGTTATACATACGCCTGGGATTCTGATTTCAGCAAGTACCGAAGCTTGGACTGTGTTAATTCTACTTTGGTTTCGTGGACTAGATTCTAGTGTCTTGCCCAGCCTTTCCCAGCACCAGTCTTGGCCTGCTCCTGACTTTACCTTGACCGTGTCCCAGTAGTCAGGGTCCCCTATGAGCCCCTCACCCTGACTCGCCTGCAGCTCAGAGCTTTCCCTGTGCTTAGGCCCACCTCCCGTGGTGCCTCTACCTGGAGTCTTTCAGCTGCAGTTTTGGCTTCACTGTCTACTCATTTTTTCAAGGTCCAACCTCACAGTATCTTAAGAATGCAATATCTAACAACTCACGTCCCTCCAAGCTTTGCAATATGCCCTGTGATCCCATTTCAGGGTAAGAAACCAAAATTATTATAGTCCACGAAGAATAACCCCACTGATTCACCGGAGCACTGAGCAAACCTTGCCAGGCTAAGTCATTCCAGGCCGCCTTCTGCCGCCACCACCGGCGATGAATCACAGAGGCTGCCGCCAGAGCTGTGACATTTTAGGACTCTGCACATGTGACTTCAGACACAGGATGCGAGTGGAGGTGAGAAAGAGAAGACAGATCTGTCCAGGGCAAAGGAGTCAAAGGTCACCAGGACTCCACTCCCCTCCTGAGACCTGGTGACAGCAAAAACATTTCCTTGACGTGACTTATATTTGGGAGTCAAGGGGACAGTCCAGCCATCCTGTAGAATATTTTGCACCCACTAATGCTCCCCAGCCTGACACACTCACAAACTGTGACCCATTTAGGTAACCTCCCCTCACCAAAAAAGCAGCACTTTCACCAGCCCCTGACTATCTCCAGTGAGGTTATCTTTTTAAAATGAGAAAGTTACACACGAAGCACTTAGAACAATGCCTGGCGCGTATTCAGCTCGGACTACGTGCTAGCTCTAGCTGTTATTCTTGCCTCTGGTCTGAAGACGAACCCAGTGCCTCTCGTCTTCTCAGCCGCTGGCATCTCAGTGGCCCTCTTCACGCCCGCCACACCCAGCCCGCCAGGTCTCAGTCATCGAAAAACAAACAATAACAACAGTGCCCCCCACCCCCAAGCATTCTAATCAAATACTGCCTCTAGGTGCCATTCAGATTGCTTTTTAAAAAATTAAAATAGAGTTCAAAATGAAACCAATCAGGGCTGGGAAAATACATTTTAAATGCTCAGATGATAGCCAAATGTAATGTGGGGACCTTGTTGGATCCCGAGTCAAACCGAACAACTGTGAGAAGACACTTGGGAGACGATCAGGGAAGCTTAATTACAGGCCGGGGAGCAATAACAGAAAAGCGCTGCGGTGAGTTTTGTCAGGGGTGGTAATGGCATTGCGGTTACGTCTTTTTTTTAAGTATTTTGAGAGATTCAGAGGTGAAATAATAAGATGTCTGAAATTTGCTTGGAAGGAACTCAGCAAATAAAAATATACAAAAAAGGGAGGATAGATCAAATAAATGTGGCCAAAACTTGCTAATGATTGGATATGGGGGGGTGGGCATGCGGCAGTTTATCCTGTTTTTCTCTCTACTTTACTGAATTAGTTCTCGTGCCAAAAACAAAAACCCAAAAACAAAAAAAGTTGCTGACCGAAAGTTTTTGGCCGTAGAAACTCAAGGTTGGGAGGCCACGAGGGACGATTGAATCCTGATCGCAGGGGAGGCCATGAGGGACAATTGAAACCTGGATCAGAGTGGCCATGAGGGACAGTTGAAACCTGGATCAGAGGTGAGCACTACCGGGGCTGGAGGTGGTAAGAGTTTTTGGGGAAACTGAATTCTGTATCCTGGAGCCTGGGGAGAGAGAGGCGTGTAAGGTGAGGCTGGCACGTGCTGTGTCAAGGACGGGGCAGAGGAGAGAGGTCCAGCAGAGACACAGGCTGCAGGATTCCACCCCTGCCCGCGGAGTGCCATCCAGGCATGTCCCTGCCCCTCTGCCATGGCTTCTTGGCACGTGCTAGCCTCTCTCCAGCAGAGCAGGGCTAGTCTTTGGCTAGTAGTTCCTCTGGAAACAGAGAGAAAAAAAAAATAGAAATTACTGTTTTCTCTGGAGTTCACATGCCCGTAAATGACAAGATTCTCTTAACAGTGCTTTTCAGGAATAGGCATGGTGTGATTGTGGGAGGCTTGGGAAGGGCTGTCTCTGCTCCCAAAATATTTCCCTTCCCTGTTTCTTTACCTAAGATTCTATCCAAAGGGGTGAGGTCTTTCTTTTTTACATTTAGAGCTCAGTTTACGGTGTTAAAATTCTTAGGCTATGACTGCAGCTTATTCACTCTAATGTGGAAAGGGTAAGATCACGTTCTTCCTTCCCTTGCTGGCAAAAACTAGAGACAGCCAGAGGGCCCTGGGCAGAGGGAGGATGAAGACACATTTAAATGACCTACAACGTGGCTGAGCACTGTTTCCCTGAATCTACTGGACAAATACAAGCGGATGAAGAGTACGCAGCCATGCCTGTCCCCAGACGGCACCAGAGACGTCTCTTCTCTCCCAGGCCCCACTCAGAAAAAATGTCAGATGCTGAACATATCCATAGCAACCAAGAACACTCCTCAGTGCCACCTTGGCCTCAGTTCCTGAATTTCTGAAATGGATTGAGAGAGAGAGGGAGAGGAGGAGGGGGAG
>PVKP010046039.1:0-15811 GCA_004027715.1 Plecturocebus donacophilus | reverse complement strand
TCCAAAAAAAAAAAAAAAAAAAAAAAAACAGTAACCAAAAGGAAAACAAGCCAGATGTGCCTCAGTGGATGAGCAAAGAAACAGTGTGTCCATCCAAATAATAAAAAAATATATATATATATAATATATATATATATATAAAGCAAAAACAAAAAAAAATTATCCTGCAAAATTTGAAGTGGAAACAAATCAGCATCTTCTAAACTATTTTTTAACATGACTGATAAAAAATAAATTCTATATTACATATATATGTCCTTTATTTTGAATAAAAGACTTTAAAAAGTCATATTTATAACATGTAATACATGTTTTTTCTACTTCATTTGTTTTGAATGCTCTTTGCAATCTACAAAAAGTCCAATAGTAATAATTAAATTACTCATTAAATTGAGCATTATCTTGTCATTTAAAATGATCATCTCAAAAATGATCTTTTGTTTTTCAGCTAGAAATATTTTAACAATATACTATTTAAGAGAAAAACACTGGCTATGAAAGAATATACATGGTTTATTATTTTTTGAGAGAGCGTCTCACTCTGTCACTCAGGCTGAAGTGCAGTGTTGTGATCTCAGCTCACTGCCACCGTTGCCTGCCTGGGTTCAAGTGATTCTCCTGCCTCATCATCCTGAGTAGCTGGGTTTTCAGGTGCACACCACCATGCCTGGCTAACTTGTGTATTTTTTAGTAAAGACAGGATTTCACCATATTGGCCAGACTGATCTTAAACTCTTAACTTCATGATCTGCCCACCATAGCCCCCCAAAGTGCTGAGATTGCAGGTGTGAGCCACTGTGCCTTGCCCATCGATTTATCCTATCTTGTTTCAAAATAAAGATTGAAAGAATACATATGCAAATAAGTTTACATTTCTCTTTTTGTAATACTTTGCTGCATTGTCTGGGTATTGACAATCAATTTGCATTCTGAAGCTACATGGCTAACATTGAGTATACACTGTGTGTGCCAGGCCCTGGGCTTAATGCTCTACATGCATTTTTATTCCATTTAATTCTCTCCATCACCTAAGATAACATAGCCAACCCATTTTACAGAGTTGAAACTGAGGCTCAGAGACTGAAAGTTAAATGCCTGAGGTTGCAGTTAATAAGAGGTAGAGCTGGAACTGAAGCCTACGTGTGCCTGACAACCAGTTCACATTCTGACTGTAGGCTAGTCTGCTTCACAGAGCATGGAATAGCTGGTGTGTGCCTGCTAGGATGGACTAGGTATCACTGTAGGTAATAAACAACCCAAAACAATGGAAATTTACAACACTTAAGGCTCTTTGTCCATGCTGCACGTCCTCCATGGCTCTCCTGTGAAGGCAGCCACTTAATTTCTGCAGCACAATCCACACACCCTGCTTCTCCTTTTGGGGGTAAAGGCTTGGGTGGGGTAATTGTCATGTTTCCCAGAAACAGTTTCAAGCACTTATGAAGAGAACAGTTGTCCTGTTGGGTGGCAGGACCCCAATTTTCTCAGGTGCCCTAGCTGAATGGCTCTTGGCTGGTCCCCTGTGAATGGAGGAGCACAAGCCGCTCCACTGACATTGCCCCACCCTGACATCTTGGTTACTTTTAACTGTGAAGATGCATCTGCAAAACAAATGGGCCAGCTCCCCTTCCCACCTTGAGTCAGTGTGAAGGCTTTATTTTACTTTCATGTGAGAAATGTAACAACAATATCATTTTAGAATGGGAGCTGATAGTGCTGATGAAAGCAGAGATTTTCAGGCAATGTCTTCATGGATCAATAAAGCAGTACCATGAGATCTGCTTTAAGAAAAGAAGCATTTATTTACACTCTTTGAAACTTCCTTTATTCTTTTTGCTTGTT
This sequence comes from Plecturocebus donacophilus, assembly GCA_004027715.1. NCBI lineage: Eukaryota > Metazoa > Chordata > Mammalia > Primates > Pitheciidae > Plecturocebus > Plecturocebus donacophilus. Next base: position 13,969 of record PVKP010046039.1, on the reverse strand, counting down.
TAAATTATTTATTGTGAACTATATAACTCCTTTAGTAAGCTAAATTTCTATGTAATGTTACTCCTTTAACATTTGAAGTGTGACCCTAAAACTTTCCAGTTGATTTCTTTCTTTCTTTCTTTCTTTCTTCTTTCTTTCTTTCTTTTCTTCTCTTTTTTCTTTTCTTTTTGAAAACCTTGCTCTGTCACCCAGGCTGAAGTGCAGTGGCATGATTTCTGCTCACTGCAACCTCTGCCTCCCAAGTTCAAGCAATTCTCCTGCCTCAGCCTCCCAAGAAGCTGGGAGTACATGTGCCTGCCACATGTCTGGCAAATTTTTTCTTTTTGTATTTTTAGTAGAGACAGAGTTTCATCATGCTGGCCAGCCTTGTCTCTAACTTTTGTCCTCAAGTGATCTGCCTGCTTCAGCCTTCCAAGGTGCTGGCATTACAAGTGTGAGCCACCACACCTGGACTCCATTTAATTTCTGTAGCTCTTACCTTTTCTCATGACCGTTAGTCTCTTTATGTTCATTTCTGTTTATAAATATTGATAGTGCCTAGTGAAATATCGAAGTTAGATTCACTGTGAATCCACAGAATTTTAAATGCCCCTGTAGCTTGAAGAAAAGGAGTAGTGATACTCCTGTCCTGGGCCTATAGATGTTCTTCCTATCCATAGCTGTTTCTATTTTAATTTTGAGTCTGTACTCACATGATGGGTGATTGCCTTAGATATGTACTAGGAACTCCTAATTTAAAGCTCATTTCCAGCTGATTAGCACCCGACCTGTCCACAGCCTGTTGAAAGTTAAGAAAACCCCTGGACCAGGGCTCTTCAGTGTCTTCTGCAAGGCTGAGGCCCAGAGGTCTCCAGGGTCCTCTGAGTCATCTGGTCAATAAACCCTGTGCCTCTGGTAAGGGACCTGACTGTGGCAAAGAGAGTAAGATGGCAGCAGAGGTCGTGGAGGGTTTCATATTGTGCACAGAACAGGCAAGCCAGATTTAGCCCCATTGCCTTCTCTGGCCCTTAGCAGATTCAGGATCTCATTCAGTTCCTGTGAGGAACAGCAGCTGTGTCCCAACTGAAAACATGAAGAAGACAAAGGCAAATGTTGGGGTCATTTTTACTCTGCCTGTATCAGGACACTATAGTCTTTTCCTTCATTGCCCTCCCCTAGCCTTGCATCTGCTCTGTAGGTTCTGTGATACCTTTTCTATCTGGACTTTTTCAGAAGCAAAATCTTCCCCACAAGCTTTCTGGCTTCTCCATTCCCAGCTAGTCATCTTGAGTGGACTGACCTCCACTGCTGTATGTCTCATGGCCCAGTGAACTCTGACCTTTTTAACTCAAGATGTGTGGTCTATTTCTGAAATATGTGGGGTTCCTTTTATTTTGCTGTCATTTTGTTTGTTTTCTTCTATAAAGTAGGCAATTAACTGTTGAAATATCTGCTGTATTCCCAGAAGTGATGAAAGTGAAAACTCATTAATCCAATATTAATATGTGCTTTGTGCAATTTAGTATGCTCTTTGATGTGGTCAATTCCATAGTTCATCACAGTCCCATTCCTGTCGGTAACTGTGTAGTGCAAAAATGCCTTCACTCCCCATTTGATGATGCCCCGATCTAATATTATAAGTGTCAGAGTTTCCGTATTTGTAATAGAAAATATGCCTCGACTGTGAGTTAGTGAAAGTGAATGTACCCTATTACCCACAGCAACGATTCCCAATGAAGGCCTTAAATGATGCTCAGCTATGCTTGCTCTTATGTGGCCTCTGTTCCTTCAACAGCTGTCAAGTCCTATGATTACACATCATAGGATTGTGTAGCTGAAATTAAACACTTTTCTAAAACTTGCTTTTTTCAGAATTCCCACCTCATTTTTCCATGGACAAAAGTATTATTTATGTCATAATGCACTTACTATTTGTATTACCTGGGAGTTAAAAGAAATATTCTAGCCATGCCTAAGTGACTTCTGTATGTCAGATTGTTCTGTCAGAAAAGCTTCTTCCAGTTCCCCAGCATGTCTTCGGGAATTCACACTTCCCCAGAGCCATTTGTGCTCATGGGAGACACCCCCAGAGTGAAGAAGACCCTTTGTCAAGAACGGAAGCAGAGGGGAAATGAGAAGATCTTGCAGGCAGAGCTGGAATCAACTCCCACTCTGCCTCCTGCAAGTTGTGTGACACTGGGCACATGCCCTCCTTCCTTGGGGAGCCTCTGTTTTCTTAGATTTGGAGCAGGGTGGTCACACTGACTTGCAGAGTTCTGAGAATCAGAGATAAAACATAAAAGTCCTGGAGAACATTCTCCAAAAAGAAGCTGCAACACATATATGGACAATGAGCTTTTCATGCAACACATATATGGACAATGAGCTGTTCACCTGATGCAAGGAGCATGTTCTTGTTTGGGCATTAAGCATTTGCTCATCCACCTCCTTCATGGACATGCAGCCCCTGAACACAGTGGCCATTGTCAGGTAGTGGTCATGGTGGGGGTCACAGGCCGCCATCATGTTCTTGGCATCCAACATCTGCTGGGTGAGCTCAGGCACTGTCAGGGCCCGCAACTGCTGGTTTCCCTGGCTGGTCAGCGGCGCAAAGCTGAGTATGAAGAAGTGCCAGTGGGAGAACAGGACCATATTCAGGGCCAGCTACTGCAGGTCAAAATTGAGCTGGCCTGGGAAGCACAGGCAGGTAGTGACCCCACTCATGGTGGCAGACACCAAGTTGTTCAGGTCACCATAGGTGGGCCTAGCAGCTTTAGAGTTCTGAAGCAGATGTCATAGAGAGCTTCATTATAGATGCAATAGGTCTCGTCTGTGTTTTCTATGAGCTGGTGGATGGAGAGGGTGACATTGTTGGGCTCCACCACCACGTCTGACACTTTGGGTGAGGGCACCATACTGAATATGTTCATGATCCTGTCTAGGTACTCCTCCCGGATCTTTTTGATGAGGAGGGTACCCATCCCAGACCCAGTCCCCCCACCCAGGTGGACCTGGTCACTTTGTTGCTTTATTTTGGGTTTTCTAATATATTTCTGGACTCAATATGTTGTTTCTTAATTTTATGTTCAGATACCTTTGTGTTAGCTACTATATACCTAACAAATGTTTTCTTTTACTTATTTATTTTTTTTAAGATGGGGTTTCACCATGATGGCCAGGCTGGTCTTGAACTCCTGATGTCAGGTAATCCCCCACCTGAGCTTCCCAAAGTGCTAGGATTACAGGCGTGAGCCACCACACCCGGCCCTCTTTTATTTATTTAAAATGTTTAATAGAGGGCCGGGTGAGGTGGCTCACGCCTGTAATCCCAACACTTTGGGAGGTGGAGGTGGGTGGATCATGAGGTCAGGAGTTCAAGACCAGCCTGACCAACATGGTGAAATGGTGTCTCTACTGAAAATACAAAAATTGGCTGAGTGAGGTGGCACACACCTGTAATCCCAGCTACTCAGGAGGCTGAGACAGAAGAATTGCTTCCACCCAGGAGGTGGAGGTTGCGTGAGCTGAGATCGTACCTTCAGAGGTGTTGGAGTCAAATATAAACACTATCTGGCTCCTCCTATGCTCTGTTGGGCCTCTAAAGTGGGTTAGGAAAAATTGTTCCAAGAGTGGGCATGTCAAGCATTGATGAAAGAGCAGGGAGGATAAAAGAAAAGTTGAACAAATTAAATCCTAGGTTAATTTAGTTATTCTGAGTTCTGTGAAATCAGTTCAGGTTTCAGTAAGCAGTAATCCTCTTGACAAACAAAAAAAGAAAAAGAAAAGGGAAATAAATCATTCTGAACTCTGATGTTTGATGATAAAGCACAACTATTTGCTTTTACCCGTTCCACAAAGATATGAAAAAATTTGGGAAGACATCCCAAGAGATTCAGAACAATAAGTCAAGGTAAGTGCTGTGGTTTGAATGCCTCCAAAACTCATGTTGAAATTTGCCATTGTGGTGACATTAAGAGGTGAGACCTGGCCAGGCATGGTGGCTCATGTCTGTAATCCCAGCACTTTGGAAGGTCGAGGTGGGTGGATCACCTGAGGTCAGGAATTCAAGAACAGTCTGGTCAACATGGTGAAACCCTGTCTCTATTAAAAACACAAAAAATTACCCAGGTGTGATCTCGGGCACCTGTAATCCCAGCTACTTGGGTAGCTGAGGCAGCAGAATCACTTGAATCCTGGAGGTGGAGTTTGCAGTTAGCTGAGATCATGGGATTGCACTCCAGCCTGGTCAACAAGAGCAAAACTCCATCTAAAAGAAAAGAAAAAAAGAAAAGAAAAGAAAAAAGAAGAAAAGATAGGGCCTTTAAGAGTTGATTAGGTTGACAGGGCATGGTGGCTCACACCTGTAATCCAAGCACTTTGGAGGCCAAGACGGGTGGATCACCTGAGGTCGGGAGTTCAAGACCAGCCTGACCAACATGGTGAAACCCCGTCTTAAATAAAGAAAGAAAGGAAAAAGAAAAATAATAATAAAAAAACAAAAAAAGAGTTGATTAGGTCATGAGGCCCCTACCCTCATGAATGGATTAGTGTTGGTATCTGGAGAGACTAGATTGGGTTATCCAGGAAGTGGGCTTCTAATAAAAGGGTAAGTTCAGTTTCCATCCACTTTCTGTGTCCTGTGCACCCTTGCCCCTCTGCTATGGTATGGCACTGCAAGAAGGGCCTCACAAGCTGTGGTCCCTTGATCTTAGACTCCTCAGCCTCTGAGCCAAATAAACTTCTATTCTTTTTTCTGTTTTCCTTTCTTTTTTTTTTTGGTTGAAGTCTCACTCTGTCACCCAGGCTGGAGTGCAGTGGCATGATCTTGGCTCACTGCAACCTCTGCCTTCTGGCTTCAAGCGGTTTTCCTGCCTCAGACACCTGAGTAGCTGGGATTACAGGTGTGCTCAAGCATGCCCAGCTAATTGACACTTTACCAACCAAAAAGCAGCATAGGACAACACAAATTCACAGCTGTATTCTACCAGATGTACAAATAACAGCTAGTTCCATTCTTGCTGAAACTCTTCCAAACACTTGAGGAGAAGGGACTGCTTTCTCCCTGACACAGTCTCTGAAGCCAGTAGCATTCTTCTACCAAAACCTGGCAAAGACAGAACAAAAGAAGAAAACATCAGGCTGACATTTTTGAAGAATATTAATGCAAAAACCTCAACCTTAACAAAATAGTGGCCAACTGAATCCAGCAGCACATCAAAAAGTTTATCCATCATGATCAAGTAGCCTTTATCCCCAGGATGCAAGGTTAATTCAACATATAGAAATCAATGAATGTGATTTATCACATAAACAGAACTAAAGACAAAAACAACATTATTATCTAAATAGATGCAGAAAAGGCCTTCAATAAAATTCAACAATGTTTCATAATTAAAACTCTCAATAAACTAGATATTGAAGGAACATACCTCAAAATAAAAGCCATATATGACAAATGCACAGCCAATATCATACTGAATTGGCAAAAGTTGGAAGGATTCCCTTTGAAAACTGGCACAAAACAAGGATATCTTCTCTCACCACTCCTATTCAACACAGTATTGGAAGTCCTGGCCAGGGCAATCAGGCAAGAGAAAAAAATAATGAGCATGCAAATAGAAAGACAGGAAATCAAACTATCTCTGTTTCTCAAAAAGAAAAAAGATATAGTGTACCATGTAGAACCACTGGCATACATTTCTTTAGACCAAGGAACACACTTTACAGCCCATAGTGTCCAACAGAGGGAAAAGAGATATCACACAAAAGGGATACCAAATGGGAAAATGAGCTGGCATGGTGGAGAGTGAGTAGGGATATGAACGAGGTTGGTGGGGAGTGGGAAGGGGATTGAGCAGTATGAAAGTTCTACTTAAAATTCTGGGCCGGGCACGGTGGCTCACGCCTGTAATCCCAGCACTTTGGGAGGCTGAGGCGGGTGGATCACAAGGTCAAGAGATCAAGACCATCCTGGCCAACACGGTGAAACCCCGTCTCTACTAAAAGTACAAAAAATTAGCCGGATGTGGTGGTGTGTGCCTGTAGTCCCAGCTACCAGGGAGGCTGAGGCAGGAGAATTGCTTGAAACTGGAAAAGTGAGCCGGGATTGCGCCACTGCACTCCAGCCTGGCGATAGAGCAAGACTCCGTCTCAAAAAAAAAAAAAAAAATTCTGGGCCTCAGCCATGCTCAGTGGCTCATGCCTATAATCCCAACACTTTGGGAGTCCGAGGTGGGCAGATCACAAGATCAAGAGATTGAGACCATCCAGACCAACATGGTGAAACCCTGTCTCTACCAAAAAATACAAAAATTATCCGGGTGTGGTGGTGCATGCCTGTAGTCCCAGCTACTGTTGTATTTTTAGTGAGATAAGAAGACAAGCACCAAGACAAAAGTATGACAAATTGCAGGGTCTTTATTGCTGGCAACCACGGAGGACTCACGTCTCTCCAACCTGTGGCCTTGAGTTGAGCAAGAGCTGGGCTTTTATACTAAAAAACACTTCTTCCAGAGGCTGGGGATTTTGCAAGCAAGCAAGCAGTTTGTACAGAAGCCAACATCAGCGGTTAGAGACAGTGAAAACTCCCAATATCAGTAAGCAAGCAGTTCATACAGAAGCCAAGGTCAGCGGTTAGAAACAGTGGAGATTTTCAGTGTCAGTCTGCCCCGAGCGGTCTGATTTTGAGTTCTAGAATGGCCAGTTGCAGCCATCTGGCGGTGGGCCCCAAAAACTATCTACCCTGCAATATTACATTCCCTCCGTTCTTATGTACAGGAATTAAATCATTAATTTTTTAAATATTCCACTGGTTGCGGTACAGGTTCATATTGAGATCTTAATATCATTAGTTTTACTGAATCTATTCTATTTTGTATAAACTTGAGTAATAGGTTTAGAAGACATGGACCAATCATCAGTCCTAGTAAGAGCAGGACCAGAGGACCTATTAAGCCAGTAAGGAGGTATGTAAGCCAAGGGGACCAAGAGAACAATTTTTGTTACCAAATTTCTGATGCCTCTCGAAGTTGTTTTCTATTTTCCAGATTTTGTCTGACAAAGGAGAGGCTTTCTCGGACAAGGCCTGTGTTGTTAGCAAAAAAACAACATTTTTCATTGAGGGCTGCACATAATCCCCCTTGTTTTAACAATAGTAAATCTAAGCCCCTTCTGTTTTGGAGGACCATTTCAGCCAGAGATTCAACCTGATTAGTGAGTTGGAAAATAGAGTTTTCTAAACAAGTTATATCTGAATCTACTTGTTTAGAGAGGATTTTAAAATTTTGGTCCCCAGTTACAAGCACTGAGACTTCTACTGCTGTGGAGCCAGGGATGCCTAATCCAACCAGTAGAGGGATGAGGATGGGGACTCACTTTTCCCAACAGTCATATTTGATGAAGTTAGGAGGTCAAATCCCTGTTTTCCACCATAAACATCAACCTTTGGAAGAACGTGTACTGGAGTACAAACTATGGGGTCTGTGCTATTAAACTGGTCTGTGGAATTACAATTGGTGAGGCCAAAAGTACAGGCTAACCAGGTGGTTTCTGGGGCCCTATAATAAAACCTTTTATTATTATTATTATTATTATTATAAGTTACCGTTCTGGAGACATTACAATAGTACCTATAGGGAGAATCTATGAGGGGGTAATTTGGAGAGTAGTAACAGTGCCCCGATCCTTCTAAGTCTCCCAGGGTCAGATAAAATATGGATTGGGAGCATGAAGAATTAGATAAGACGGCAGGTAATTGGGAAGCCAGTCCAGTATAAAATGGTGGCTGAGGATTTAGACAAAGCCAACAGTCTTTCCCCAACTCCAGATTGGACTTGTTAAGGAGGTGGTGGGCTGAGGACAAGGTTAACAAGGTTATGTCCTCTAATGATGAGGCTGGAGTTATAAGGGAAAGCTGTTGAGGGTAGGGGGTAACTGACTTATTGGATGGGGAGTTCTGTACCCTTAGAAAAATCTCCTTTTGTTTTGTAATTTTGGAAATGAGTCCTATAGACCTGTTGAATCTGGGCATAGTTATACGTTGGATGGTAAAAATGTGTCTCTTGTCAAATCTCCCCATATATACCTGCAGTCCCCATGTGCATTCTGTAGCCCATCCATTATCTGGATCCAGGACTATTAGTTTTAGAGGATTACAGGAACCGGTAGGGCATGGGTTTGGGGAAGGGTCCCGTCTAAGTGAAGTGAAAATGTCCTTATTTACAATATGTCCTGGTATGGTAGAAATGGACTCACAACCCCAATGGGGGCAGAAGAACTCCTCTACATTATTACAATTCCAATTTTTAACTGTGAATCCTGGGCACAAATATAATCCTAGAGTTTGGAGGTTTTTCTCATAATTTTTGTTACCACATCCAATTATGGAGCCCGTGGCCCAGGCCCTGGCCTGCCATGGGCCTTTAAGGAGGGCACATAAGTCTAGAGAGAAAGTCACTGACTGCCCGGGGACATACTTTAGGGTCAAATTTTTAAGGATTGATCCTCCTCCAGTTATGGAGCCAGCAAATTGTTTCATTGACTCTTCTGTGAGGACCCATTGGTAGTAGATAGGTTTTAAGGGAGGTTTACTATAAGGATTTACAACACAGATTGGGGAGGTGAGGATGGTGACCATGAAGAGCACAAGACTCTTAGCTTTAGTGAGTCGGGGGATGGGTGTTTGATGCTCCATTGTTCTTCTCTTGGTGGGGCTGCCTTGGCGTGGGTGTGATGAATCCAGGCCATCAGTCCATCCACCTTGAGTGCAGTGGGTGTGGTCAGAATAACAGTGTGGGGTCCCTTCCAATGAGGAGTGAGGCCAGAGGTGGCTAATCTCTTAACAAGGACAGAGTCACCAGCCTGGAAGGGGTGTATTCGCTGCTCTGCGAGGTCCAATGGAGTGGGATGGGTGTTCTTAATGAGCTGATGTATCTGCGATTGAACAGACTGGAGCACCTGTAAGGACTTAAGGAGTTTATAATTATGGACTTCAGCATGCACAGTATCCACAGGTCTGGGGAGTAAGGGAGGGGGCCTACCGAACATGATTTCAAAAGGGGAGAAATCTTTCAGATAGGGTGTGCATCTGACACAGAGGAGGACAAAAAGGAGGCAGGCTGACCCAGTCTTCACCGGTTTCTAGGATAAACTTTGTTAGAGTCTCTTTTATGGTCCAGTTCATCCTTTCAACCTGCCCTGAACTCTGGGGGCGATAGGCACAGTGTAGTTTTTAAGATATGCCCAGGGCCTTTGCTAGGCCCTGAGAAACTTGTGCAATAAATGCAGGGCCATTATCTGATCCCAGAGTTAGGGGCAAGCCAAACTGAGGAACCAGGTTCTGTAATAATTTTTTTGTCATCACCAGTGCGGTTTTAGTTTTAGCAGTGAAAGCCTCAACCCATCCAGAGAAGGTGTCTACGAATACAAAGAGATATTTATAGTCACACGCTGGGGGCTTTATTTTAGTAAAATCCATCTCCTAGTGTTCTCCTGGGCTATTACCCCTCAGTCTTATTCCTGCCTGACTGGATTTACTGCCTCCTGGATTTACCCTGGCACATACATCACATTAAGTTGTAGTTTCCCTGACAAGTTTATGTAGATGTGGAATGTGGTATCTGGCCCTTAGCAACTCAGTTAGTTTTTTCTGCTCTAAGTTTGTGGCCTGGTGTGTGTTCTTAACTAGAGCCATCCTAGAGCTTCGGGGATTACAATTCTTGTGTCCAGTAGAGTCCATCATCCTGCGGAATGTTGTGTGCCCCCCTGTTCTTTAGCAAAGTTTTTTTCATCAGGTGTGTATGTGGGGTTAGGGGGCAGAGTTGGGGCTGGCAGAGTCACAAGAAGAGTTAGAGGTTTTACTAGTCCCAAGGCTGCCTGTTTGGCTTGCAGGTCAGCTGCCCTATTTTTTCTTGCCTCTGGTGCATCTCCCTTCTGGTGTTCTTTGCAGTGTATTAATGCCACTGCCTGGGCTTTCATATAGCCTCTAGTAGAGCTAAGATTTCTTCTTTGTTTTTGATGATTTTTTTTTCTCTGAGGTAAGTAGTCCCCATTTTTTTAATAAATGGCTCCATGTACATGAGCCATAGCAAAGGCATACTGGCTATCTGTGTAGACGTTAACAGTTTTTCCCTCTGCCCAGTTCAAGGCCTTTATCAGAGTTATGAGTTCTGTCTTTTGGGCCGAGGTTTCATGTGGAAGAGTCTGAGCCCAGATAACCCACTCTAGGGTGACTACAGTTGCCCCGGCACACCTGACTCCATTGATCATGAAATTGTTGCCATCTGTATACAGTACCTCCTCTGGGTTCTGCAGGGGGATGTTGGTGAGGTCCAGTTGAGCTGCGTGAAGGACATCCATCATCTGTTGGCAGCCATGTATGGGCTCTTCCGGCTCGCTGTCTGGCAGCAGCGTGGTGGGCTTTAAAACTGCAGTCTTTAAAAACTTTACATGGGGATGATCCAGAAGTAAGGCCTTATATTGAACTATATGGGCATTTGACATCCATTTTCCCAGAGCTCCATGGAGTAGTGACTCCACCACATGGGGTGCCACTAAGTTTAACTCCTGCCCCAAGGTTAGTTTATCTGCTTCCTTAACTAACAGGGCTGTAGCTGCCACCGACCTCAGACAAGCTGGCCACCTGGAGGCCACAGGATCAAGTCTTTTTGAAAGGTAGGTGACTGGCCGGGACCATGGTCCCAATGTCTGGGTGAGCACCCTCTTAGGCACAAGTAACTGGAAGGGTTTAGAAATGTTTGGCAGGGCCAAGGCTGGGGCCTTATTTAAGGCAGTTTTGAGCTTGTCAAAAGTCTATTACTCTATTTCTGTACAAACCAAAGGCTGATTTTTTTTTTTGCAGTACACACATACAGGGGCTTGGCTATCTCTGCGGTGAATCCCAAAATCCATAACCTGCAGTATCCTACTGCTCTAAGGAATTTTCGCACCTGGCGTCTCATGGTGGGAGTGGGTATCTACAGCACTGCTTGAACTAGACTGGATCCTAGTGCCCAGTTACCTTTCTTTATAATGTAGTCCAGGTAGGTAACTTTTGGCTGGCAGAGTTGGGCCTTTTTAGCTGAGACCCAGTACCCCAAAGTCTGCAGGATTTTTAATAATGACTGGGTGGTCTCTTTACAGGCCTCCTGGGTTTTTGTAGCTAAGAGTAGGTCATCCATGTATTGGAGTAGTGTACACTTTGGGAACTCAGTTTGCAATGCAACAAGATCTTGGCTAACTGCCTTATTAAATATGCACACTGGTTGCATCCTAGCTTGGGCCTGGGAGCCCTGGAAATTTTCTGTCCCTGTGGAATGACTCAGGTTTCCTGGAGAGCTGCTATCACTGCTTTAGTAACTCTTTTATCCTGTTTGGCTTTTGAAGTGTCCCTATTGTAGAAAACTTTTTGGGCAATTCTAGCAATTGGGATAAATTTGTTTCCTGAAATTTCTCTAACTTTTGAAACCTTTTTTTTTTTTTTTTTTTTTTTTAATATCTGGGGCTGACTGGGAAATGAAAGCCAGATTGATGGCCCACTGATTTTCTGGAGCCTCAGTGTTAATAGGAGTGTAGGTGTCACAAGCATCTTGTAGACACTTAAGGCAGCCAGTGACTCCTGCAGACCCTGAGTTACAGTCCCTACCTTGAAGAGGTTAGTGGTCTTGTGGGCTGCTCCCCTAGCCTTTTCTAAAAGATACCGGTGAAAAGTGTTCAGAGCCTGGTGACCCCCAAAGTGTTGGGATTCCACTGGGGTCAGGTAGAGGGAAAAACCTTTTAAACGAGGGATGTTGAGCCTTCTGACAGAACTTATTTCATTGTAAAACCCTGTCACCACCTTAAGTTCCCAGCCTCCCAGAATGATTACCTCCCAGGGAACTTTTTATCTTAGTAGGTTTTTAACCCTTCCTATCTTGCCAGCTTAGCAGTTCCCCAGCATGACTCCTCCTGGGAACTTTTTTAGCAGTTTTTCAGCACCTCTCCTTCTGCACAGCCCCTTACACTGGAGGCATCTGTCAGCTTGCAGGCCATAAAAATTTCTTTGCCACGTCATGGGTGCTGCTTGCCAATTTTGGGTGCAGCCCAGCCCTTTTTTTCTTGCTTTTAATAAAGCTTGTGTGAGCAGTGGGTGTTTCAATTTCTATCATCTTCCAGTTATATAAGTTACTTGACAAGAAGGGAATGTGGAGTTTTTCAGGGGTTAATTTTACCCCATACTGGCCTGAGAATCCAGCCTTGAAATTGGCTGTCATACATTGGAAGGAGGGGGTACAAGGCTGGGAGCTAGACAACTCTATTTTATTTTTCAAAAGATTACACTAATTTAAAACTGGCTTTACTGAAGATTTGAACTAACAACCTTGCAGTTGCAAATGCTGTACCCAGAGGCAGTGCAGCTGGGCTGGCTGCAAGTGCTCTGCCTTTGTGGCTTTTGGCCGCCTTGACACAGAAAAAAACCTTTTTGTGTCAGTTTAAAAACTGAGTCTGCAGCTGCTTGGGGAGCCGAGAGTGCCCCGTCCCTGCGGCTTTTGGTTGCTACTTTCCTGTCCTCTCTTTTTACCTATTTCATATCTCTCCTTCTCCCTTTTATTTCTCACCTTCCTTTTTTCCTTCTGTTCTTTTTCTCCCTTCTCTCCTCTCTTTTTCTTTTACTTTCCTTTTCCTTTCTTTTTTCTCCCACTTTTCCCACTCCCTTCTCTTTCCTTACGACTTGCTTTTTCCTTCTACCTACTTTTACCTTTCTTTACTTACTCTTAGGAACAACATGGGTTTTGTGGTGTTTATGATATATCCAATTCTGGCAGGCGTTGTACTTGTGCTCCGCCCTCTCCAACACTGGTCTTAAAAGTGCCCTTACGGCCAAATCTTGTAAAGAAAGCACAATTAACCTAATGGACCTGTCTTTTGCTCGGGCCAATGGGCCAGGTGGAAGGGGCCGAGGAGGGGGATGAGTTTGTCTCCCGTAGTTTCCCCAAAGGGCGCTGGTAGGCCCTGTATAAGTGTAATGCTGCCTGAGCGTGCTCCTCCCTCAAATGGCACCTGCTATCCAAAGGCTTAAGGAAAACAGAGAAATGGCAGAACAAATGTACAAGGAAGTCTACAGGATGTGAACTTTGGATCCACCACGGTATGTAAAGCTGGCAAAATTGCTGCCAGTCTGTCTCTATCAGGCTGTGAAATCCAACTTTTCAACAATTGTGGTGATGCCAAAAATCAGTCTTAGGATGGTTTTCAGTGCAGGAACCATAACAACATCTAACATATTTTTGACAGAACACACACATGCTCTGCCTCCACCCCAGTCAGACAAGGAGGAGAGGCACTCCGTTGTCCAAGAGTTGGTTTCCTAGGGCGGAGAATAGACTTCCCCCTTGCCTTCATGGACAGACATTAACCAGTAGGAGGACTTTCCTCCAACACGGGCAGGGGGAGGCTGAGAAAACTTACGGGCTATAATGATTAAAGCCAGAAAGAAAACAAGAAGAGATAGAGCTGAAACTATATGCCACAGGGCAGAATCAGAAGAAATGAGGCCTCAGAGACAGAAGAATAGGAGAGAGACTGAGAACAGAGTTATTTCTATAAGCACCAATTCAGTAAAGCTTCCCTGCAGCCAATAATCTGTCGGCCACTGCAGGACACTTCTATCCAAGGAAACAGACCTGAACCACTGAATATCAGTCAACAGAGAATATCAGTCAACAGAAGTCTAACAGAGCTAACTAGTGAATTTCCAATAAAGACAGAACCGCATATAAGACCGACAAACAAAGGGTGGGTGCCCCCCAGATGGGAGACCAATCAGATGCCTGCCCGGCCACGTCCCCGGAGGGATGTTTCAGAGAACGTCTTGGCTAAGGTGTCCCCGTATAAACCCCGGGCCAGGTCACCTCAGGATGGAAGTCCAGCAGGACAGCTCTGAGGCGAATCACCGTTATGCCCTATGACGTCTCCGTGGAACCGCGGGTGAAGGCCCACACAAGCCCCGTAGCCT
>PVKP010046038.1:0-15815 GCA_004027715.1 Plecturocebus donacophilus | reverse complement strand
CTTCCCCTTCCATCCCACTCCCCTTCCCCAATTCATTCATGTCCTGAGCTAGTAGAGACATTTGCTAAGCCACGAGAGGGTCTGTCTAGCCTTCCACTCTCCAACCCTGACCTTACCTTGTATGTAGATGGGAGCTCAGTAATGACAGCTGAGGGATGGCGAAAAGTGGCCTATGCCGTAGTCACAGATTCGGCCACCCTTGAGGCACGCCGACTCCCTGATGGGACGACATCCCAAAAGGCAGAGCTCATTGCCTTAACTCGAGCTCTCACACTGGCAAAGGAGAAATGGGCAAATATCTATACAGACTCCAAGTATGCTTTCCTTATTACTCATTGTCACTCTGCCCTCTGGAAGGAGCGAGGAGTCCTTACCATAAAGGGGACCCCCACAGTCAATGCCACCGAAATCTCTAACCTCTTACAAGCTCTGTTACTGCCCAAAGAGATTGCTGTCATCCACTGCCGAGGGCACCGAGCCCAGCAAAATGCCGTTTCTTGGGGCAATGCAAGGGCAGATATGGTAGCAAAGGCTCTAACTAGTTCCAGGCCAGCTCCCACTTCAGTACTGTTCCTTACCACTGCCACATCACCGATGTATTCGCCATCGGAAAGACAGGACCTTATATTAAGGGGTGGAACTAGGTCTGACCAGGGCTGGATCTTCCTAAATAACAAGATCGCCCTTCCACAAGAGCAGGCTCCCAAAATCATTACTGAAATTCACCAATCCTTACCTATAGGGCCCAAAGCATTATATCACTTTATACAACCTCTCTTTTATTCACCAGGCCTACAACAGTCGAGCAGGTACACAAAACATGCGTCACTTGGTCTAAGGTCTCATCTCAGGGAAGCTTAAGACCACAGTTTCCCACCCAGCAGATGCGTGGCAACCTGCCAGCCCAGGATTGGCAAATTGATTTTACTCACATACCTAATCACAAAAACTTCACTACCTCCTAACTTTTGTAGATACCTTTTCAGGTTGGATTGAAGCCTTCCCTACCTCTCGGGAAACAGCAGACACGGTAGCCTCCATTCTAACTCAAGAAGTCATCCCTCGCTTTGGCCTACCTGCCACTATCCAGTCAGACAATGGTCCAGCATTCATAGCCCAGGTAGTCCAGCTGGTTGCCAAGTCTCTCAACATATCCTGGAAACTACACATCCCCTACCACCCTCAGTCATCGGGTAAAGTCAAACAGGCCCACAGCATCCTCAAGGACCATTTGGCTAAACTGACTAACGAGGTAAAACTCTCTTGGCCCACTTTCCTACCTCTTGCTCTAGCTCGAATCTGAGCCACCCCACGGGAACCAACAGGCCTCAGCCCCTTTGAGTTACTGTACAACCGGCCTTTCCTGGTCTCCCATAATTTCCCAGTACAATCACCTCCCCTAGCCTCCTACCTTCCCTATCTATCTCTTCTCCGCCACTTACTCAGGGAGCACGCAGACCGTGCTCTCCCTGTTGTCCTGGGGCCTGGAGACTCATGCCTGGTAGCACCCCTGCAGCCAGGTGACAGTGTTCTCCTCCGGGAGCTCCAACCAGGATCTCTGCAGCCCAGGTGGTTGGGACCCCACATCGTTATCCTAACCACCCCTATGGCTGCCAAGCTCCTGGGTCACACCCTGTGCTATCATGTGTCCCGCCTTAAGGTGGCACCTCAAAATGACCAGTGGAGTCTGAATCCCTGGGCCCCACCCGCCTTCACCTCACCCGCGGCCCCTGCCAGCCAATTCCTAATCCTTCGAATTCTCCTCCTAACAATCCTTCTAATGTCTCCCCTTAAAGCCAGCCCATACTATCCCTAGCAATTCTACCTCCAGGAATCCTGGACAGAGGGCCCCACCACTAAAACCCAGTACCTTGCCCAAACAGACTGCCAGCCAGCAGGCTGTCAATCAGCCATAAAACTCGAATTCCCAAAGTCCAAATCCCACACTATTAAAAACTCCCGGAATAACTTTGGCCTCTGCTTTCTATATAATCAAACTAACAAAAATTGCCTTAAGTGGAATACTACCTATGGCAGATGCCCGTATGCATCTTGTATTATACACAAAACTTTCAGGACAGACACCTCCCCAAAGAGTAACATGCTCTCTGCCGACAACCGAGGTAAAGTGTCCCTTATCATCCACGATCCCTGGGATAACCACTGGGAAAAGAGAACTGCAGGTAAAGTATACTCCTGGTTCCAAAGCAGCCACCCCAGTGGTACATGGCTAATATACCGATCCTATACCCGTATTGTGCCAATAGAAATAGACTGACTCAGCTCACTAGGAAACACCATCCTACAAAATGAGGCCATTTTAACCAACCGACTTAAACCCTCAAACAGTAACTCCCAACGTTTTTCTTGGTTAGCACTGGTGCAACAAGGGGTTAATATGTTAAGTTCAACTGAGGCCATTAACTTTACTAATTGCTTTTTATGTGCCTCCCTCAATAAACCTCCCTTAGCTGCAGTTCCTCTCCGGACTGGGTTCAATCTGTCTCAATCACCTATGGGACCTAACACCACCCTAACGGGAATCCTGCTGTTCAAGGCACACTCCCAAGATCTTTCTCTCTGCTACGGAACAACTCACGACCCCAGCTGCAACACAACTGTAAGAGTAAAATCCTCCCACTATGCACCTCCAGGAGGATACTTTTGGTGTAATGGGACCTTAACCAAAGTTATAAATGCCTCCCTTCCCTTCCCCTGTGTACCTGTTACTCTAGTCCCACAGCTAAAGGTATATGCGCGAGCCGAGTTTCTATCCCTTCTTACACCTCCTCCTCCCCCTGTCCCCTGAAACAAATGAGCTATCTTCCTCCCCATAATAGTCAGTCTCTCTTTAGCATCATCTTTAGTAGCCGCTGGAATAGGAAGCAGAGCAATGGGCTACAGTGTCACTTCTGCTGCTCAACTGGAGGACAAGCTCCGTGTGGCCATTGAAGCATCAGCTGCCTCTCTGGCCTCCCTCCAGCGACAAATCACGTCACTATCCCAGGTAACTCTCCAAAACCGACAGGCCCTTGACCTACTAACAGCAGAAAAAGGAGGTACCTGTATGTTTCTCCAGGAAGAGTGCTGCTACTATACCAATGAATCGGGCCTAGTAGAGGAGAATATCAACACTCTACACCATCTCCAGGAAAACCTCTGCAAAAAGCCAAATACAGGAGTTTTGTCTCTAAGCTGGTGGCGTCCCATGCTTACTTGGCTAACCCCTATCATCACTCCTATCATTGTAATTTGTTTACTATTACTAATGGCCCCTTTTCTTCTCAGGTTCCTACAAACTCGTATGCGAGAAATTGGACAAGTAGCCGTCAACCAAATGCTGCTTCATCCCTTCGTCCAGCTCTCAGTCGAGGCACCAGCCAACTGACCTGTCCCCCTTACTTCACTCCTATTCAGCAGGAAGTAGAAAGAGCGGCACCCTCTATCTATCATCAAAAGGTCGGAATGTAAGGCCGGTTGCCTTGCTGGGAGCTTGGACGCACCCCCCCCCCATTTTTTTCCCTTTTACAAGCCCCAAGCAAGCTCTGACATGCCCCAAACAAGCTCAGACATGCTCAGGCATGTTCCCCTCTCCCTTGCTCGCACAGCCTGGTCTTCCCTTAAGGAGCCCAGTATGCAAACAAGGCTTGTAACTTACCCAATAGCAGTCTTGCTCTCCCACAACCAATCAAGCTGTTTCACTCCCTATAAAAACCCCCTGTCTAAAAATAGCCCAAGTAATTCCCACCAATAACAGACCAAGTCCTAGGTCAAGGCTTGTAACTTACCCAATAGCAGTCTTGCTCTCCCACAACCAATCAAGCTGTTTCACTCCCTATAAAACCCTCTGTCTGAGAGGAGTCTGTGCAACTTCTCCGGCCCCTCCTGTCCGGAGCACAGAACGTCACCCGGGAGCCTGAATAAATTCCCTTGCATTGGATTATTTTGGTGCTGGCCTCAGTTTCTTCATTTTATCCTCGGAAACAAACCTTACACAATACTCCAAGCTTTGGGGCCAGAATGAAAACCTCATGTTACTTGCTCCCACAGGGTTCTTTGACAAACTGCTGAAAATTTTGTTTTGTGCAATCCAAAAGAAATCTAAAGGAATCTACTTTTTCAGTTCTGTGAAACTGTTTTTAGTCAGTCTTTCATTTTCTTTACAAACTCAAAGCCACAGTAGCACAGAAGTTTCTTTTTCAACAAATCACTGCTTGTATTACTAGTGGAAAATGAGAAACAAAGCATATGGTCAACAATAAGGGATTGGCTAATAAGTGATAAATATGAGATGCTATGCAGCCACAGAATGATGTTGAGCAATGGAAAGATGAGTCCAGTATATAGAGCTTTTTATAAACATAGAACAAATGCAGACAGTTTCAGTGTTTATCTCTGGTTGATAAATGTATGAGTTTTCTTTTTTGTTTATTTTCCTCTAATTTTTGTATCATAGGCATATTTTGTATAAGAAAAATGGCATTTTAACATATCTCTACAATTTTTATTATTGCAAATTTTTATTATTTCTCAGAAAGTACAAAATGTTGTGAAAATCTTATCATGACATACAATTTAGGCAGAAAACAATGAAAATGTAACTTGTTGCAAGATGTACTTGTCAGCATGCTTGCTGAGGAGTTCATCTTCTGTTATTATTCTGAATACCCACTGAGGCTTCCTTTTCTCTGATGTTGTCAGAACTCGGAAGATGAGATGACTGGGCTGATGTAAGTGAGAGAAGCCAAAGACATGGAGCAGGCTGCCCTGATCTGTAACCACATGATATTTGAGTCACATTTATTCCCATGTTATCCTGCAAGAATTCAATGAAGATGAAACTGCAAGAAAATACTTTTTTCTGTTTTCAGCTTCTTGAATCATTAAAAGAGGAATGAGATGATCTTGTGGAAAATGTCTGAAGTGGTTAATTAAAACTAGGCTATGATGGCCATTTCCATATTGAATAAATTTAAGTAATACCAACATTAACAAATATATTGAAGGACTTGTCTCATACCCCTCATAGCTTCTGAAAAGCATTTTTCACACAGTCCTGCAGTAATTTATACCGTGAGCCACTTTATCCTGAGCATCAAGCAGGTTCTTGGCACCCAGCAGGCCTCCAGTATTTTAGGAAGACAGGCAGGAAGAGAGAGAAGGACCTCGAAGGTTTAGGAAATCTGTACTATACCCAGGGGATCGGTGGTTCCTGAAAGCACACCAAGCTTTCAAGGCTTCTTGGAAATTTCATAAGATGAGTCAGAGGCAGAAAGCCATATGCATGATAACAAAGAAAACCTTAGTGTTCCTACGAGATCCTTTATAAAATTGAAATAAATGGGAAACACATATTCAAACACCGCATTAGATAGTAAGAAGGCAGACAAAACCCCCCAAGGGAAGCTCTTCTTTACAAGGTCAAACGTCTATCACCATCTTTACAAGTCTAGAGATGCAAATGCCCCAACACCTGCCTTCTGTGTACTTGGACCCCAAGGATGGCGGAGATAACTGAAGGTGAATTTAAGTTACTAGGTTCCAGAAGATTTATTTAAGTTTAAAATAATGAGGAATATAGTAAATCCCAAGATGGCTATTCCCAAAATACTTCATATTTCTTAGTATTTTCTTAAATTCCAGAAGAAAAAGTAGAAGGCTTGAAACTAAATAACCTATCCTTTCACTGTGACCTTTAGACAGAATGAGCTTTTTCCCCCCTCACTGAAACCCACACTCTCCACTCCCTGCCCTGTGCTCACCGTCTTGGTCCCCACCTTCACTTCAACTTGCCAAATTTCAGCCAGGGACTTTCATGGGTGACTATATTAAAATCTTAATTTTGATTTAGGTAATATCCTGAGGTTGGTCACTTTTCTCCTCTTACCCTTCCACTCCACTCAAGGAAGCCTTGTCCAATATCCTACTCTCAGAAAACTTTCTTGTTCATGTAGACAACCTAATGGACACTGTTACCTGTGCTCACCACAGAATTTGAGTAAAATTTAAAATATGTTGATCAGAAACGTTAAGTGACACAAAAGATTTTTTAAAGGATTATTATTTCATCTCAGTAAAATGAGTGGTGTTATTGTAATCTTTCAGTAAGGCGTTTATATCCAGGTAAATGATCAGATTCCAAACCCAGTTGATTCCTTTCTCGTTCTTGATTTCTAGTAAATTACAAAGTCCTAATTCAGACTACAAATATCAGAAATATCATAAAGTACTCTGTGGTTGTGTCGGATTGTCATAGATATTTCAATGAAACTTGGACCCAGAAACCTCAGATTTCTTCTGTTTTTCAGGTGCTAACTCCATGACTGTATCAGCCTCAGAGGCTCTACATTTCAAATTTGAAGATAGAAGCTTCTGTAGGTGGTTTTTAAATATACTAAGAGTGCAGAATTATTTGTTGCTATGGCACGAGAAAAAACAAATCATCTTGCTTTGAGCAGTCAAGATGTGGAAAGGGTGCTTCTCACTTCGGTTCAGCTTTCTTAAGAAATTGTGGCATCTAAACTTCTCCAACAAATATCATGACTATTCAGCTATGAAATGCTGTCTGAAGCCCTATATAAATCTCTGAGATGTGTCATTCAAATCACAGCAGTGTCTTTCTTGGCCTTATTAGGGTCTTGAAACAACATATCTCATCTTTCATTTCAAAAACACATTATAAGCACATTTCCCCTGAGCAGCTGAGCGCCTCACGGAAGAAAGGTCAGATCAGGTACTTGCTGCTCCTTTTCTCTCACAGCAGGCTGAGCAATCATGCACTGAGTGGCTACAGTCTGTTCATAGTTGCTATTTTTGCGATTCTCATCCATATTTAATCAAGAGCAGGAGGCATTGTGTCCTGTCAACTCTTCTCTGTGGATAAGGTGGTGAGCTGGCTGGCATTCTGGTGGGACCTCACATTCATCTTCCAACACCCTCCTTACCCTGCACATCACACACCACTAATACAGGGGCAAAAATGAGTTGTTACACATTGCTCAATAGGAACACCTCAAATCACAGTAAATATTCAGGGACGATGTTTGGGGGCAGGAAAGCCTTTGATGCCTCTCAAACTCTCCCACATAAACTCAGCTTCCAAATAGAGGTGCCGAGAGCTGAGTCATTCCCACCTTGATGCACCTAGCTACCCGTTGGGGAGACAGTGCTGGGAACTTTTTGGTTATCTTTTAAAACTAATTCTTCTTATAAAAATACTGTAGTTGAAACTACAACTACAACTACAAATGTTGTAGTTGAAAAGAATAGATAAAATACAAACTGAATAGATTAAAACTAAAAATTTTATAAAAACAACATATACACACAAACATGCATGTGTTTGTTTCTTATAGAAATACTAAGACAAGAATAACAAAATGTTAGCAATGGCTATCTCTGAAGAGAATTTTTAAAAACTTTCTCCTTTACACATTTCTGTAAGTTCCAAAGTATCTGCAGTAAACTTGTATGCCTTTGTCTAAGGTATAAGAAAAGAAATAACAGACAAGTGCACCAAAATGAAAACAAATAAGCCATAATGCGAAACATGCCCAGGAGTGTGGGAGTCACTGCTGTGAGGCGGGGAAAGCTGCCTGGTTGTGCCTAATCACATCTATGTGAGATGCTCATTATTATATATAAAGTCTCCAAGAGATTATTTATCTGTCATAACCATTGTCTTTTATTTATTTATTTATTTTTTGAGATAGGACCTCACTCTGTTACCCAGGTTGGAGTTGTTCAGAGGCACAATCACAGCTAACGGCAAACTCCTGGGCTCAGGTGATCCTCCCACCTCAGCCTCCCAAGTAGCTAGGACCACAGGCACATGCCACGATGCCTGGCTACTTTTAAAAAAAATTTTTGGAGAGATGGGTTCTCATTATGTTCCCAGGCTGATCTTGAACTCCTGGTAACAGGTGACCCTCCCACCTCAGCTTCCCAAAGTGCTCAGATTACAGGCATGAGCCATACCAATTAGTAGCAGCAATTTAAGACATTTTATTTCCTTTCCCCAGAATAAATCATGATCATATTCATTTCTAGATCATTAGAACTAAACCCTTCAGCATGCATATCAGTTATACATAAAACTCTGCAGTTGAAAACAGAAGCAATTGTGAATTCGTGGGAGAGCAATAGGAGCTGAGGATGATTGGTGATGCCTACACATGCTTTAAATGCAGGCTTAGACATTGGTATTCTTAGGAATTTCCAAACAGGCCCCTGGCAATCATCTCTGTGCACAGGGAAAGGGAATTCTGAATGCCGGTAGGAAACAGAACACAACCTTCATATGAAGGTAGTGATGTGGTTTGAATGTGTCCTTTCCAAAATTTAGGTGTTGCCAATGTGAGAGTATTGAGAGGCAGGGCCTTTAAGAGGGGGTTACGTGTATCCTTTGTAGGATGAAAGGTTCATGGATGAACCTGGAAACCATCATTCTCAGCAAACTGACACAAGAACAGAAAATCAAACACCACGTGTTCTCACTGATAGGCGGGTGATGAACAATGAGAACACATGGACACAGGGAGGGGAGCATCACACACTGAGGTCTGTTGGGGGGAAATAGGGGAGGGACAGTGGAGGGGTGAGGAGGTTGGGGAGGGATAACATGGGGAGAAATGCCAGATGTAGATGACCAGGGGATGGAGGCAGCAAACCACATTGCCATGTGTATACCTATGCAACAATCCTGCATGATCTGCACATGTAACCCAGAACCTAAAGTACAATTAAAAATAAAGAAAAAAAGAAATTGGCCAGCCAGGAAAGTCAAGATCTATCTCACTTGGCAGGAATTCAGTTGGAGGTACCCATAGGGGATTCTTTAAAAACCCATAAAAGCCTCCTTATGTCCCAGAAAAGGAGTGAGCTGTGGGGATCCACCACACTCAGAGAGCGCTCGCACAGATGAGCTTGGAGCTGGGCCACCAGGACCTGTGCTGTGCCTCATCTCCCCTTCCCCAGCCAAAGTGAAGAATTTCCTAGGGTGAGGGAATCCGGGGTCTGGGCAGAGATCAAGTAAGATAGCAAGATGGGAACAGAGAACAGAAGTGCATTCATCTAGATTTCTGATGCTTTGACGCCAGGGGTCTTGCTGACCCTAGAGACACTGCCCCTTCCAGGGTTAGCCAATTCCTAAAAATAGTAAATGAGGTGGGGACGGTGGCTCATGCCTGGAACCACAGTGCTTTGTGTGGCCAAGGGATTTGAGGACAGCCTGGGCAACATGATGAAACCCCATCTCTACAAAAAATACGAAAATTAGCTGGGCATGGTGGCACAAGCCTGTAGTCCCCAGCTACCCAAGAGGCTGAGGTGAGAGGATCACTTCAGCCTGGGAGGTTGAGGCTGCAGTGAGCCATGATCTCTCCACTACACTCCTGCCTGGATTACAGAGCCAGATTATGTCTCAGAAAAATAAAAATAAAAAGATAAATGACTCACCTGGAAACATGAGGAAAAAAAGAGGGGATTAGGTATGAGGGCCCCTTCCCTCGTGAAGGGGAGTAATCTCTCATAATAAAAGAGGCTTTACACAGTGTTTGGCTGCCTTGCCCTTCCACCTTCCATGTGTGAGGAAGCAGCAAGAAGGCCTCAGCAGATCAGATGCCGGCTCCTTGATTTTGGACTTCCCAGTCTCAAGAGTGGTGAGGAATACATTTCTGTTCCTTGTCAGTCTCAGGTATTACCATTCTGTGGATTCTATCTTAGTCCCTTTGTGATGCTATCACAGAATACCTGAGACTGGGTAATCGGAACCAATTACCAGTGATGCTTTGTGATAGCATCACAAAGGGACTAAGATAGAATCCACAGACATTTTCTACGGTCCTTGAATCAAGGTCTGGAAACATATCTCCAAAATTTCATCAATTTTTACCTTCCCAAAGATTCAGTTATAATAATAATGGTTAAAAGTTACTATGTGCTCTGCACAATGGTAAACATCTTACTAACTACAAGAAGGGCCATACTGAAAGAAGTGATAAAAATAAAAGCAGAAAAAGAACAAGGGTTAATCTCCAAATACAGCTTTCTTACTTTGGTAGAATAGGATCAAACACATTAAAAGTTTACAAAATGTAGTTCTTTGTCAATCATGCAATTAATCAAATATCCTGGTAAACATGGTAATTCAGAAATGAGTAATGAATAAAGCTTGTCCACACTGTCAGTCAGGGGACTTTCTGGCTCATGTGATGTTTGCCCCAGTTTTTATGTCCTAAATGTTGTACAAGTAGGCACAATCAGCCTTTTCTTTTTTACTAATGTATTATCAGAGTCAGTTCTGAAATTTCCCCCAATTACAAAGTTGTTTTCAAAGGCCATCACTCCAGTTGTGTGTTTCAGGTTAGGAAAAAAATACTTTCAACCAACAACCTATAAGGCATAGCAGAATGTGACCCCAAAGACTTGTGGGGTGGTGCTCATTTACCTTTGGAGTTGATCATAGAGGATTGATCAGTTTTACACACTTAAAACAACCTAATTTGACAGCATACAAAAATGGATCTATTTATTGGTAGAAGGCTGACATTAAATTAAACCCATTAAACTGATATATAAAACCTGTCACCAAGAGAGATTAGATATTTCCAGGAACAAATGGAATATACTTTTGTAGGGTAACAAGTGCATCTTTCGAGCCTGAAGACTTATGTTGTAAAAGACCAGCATCCAATGGTTTCCCTCACAGTATAAACAGACACAACAGCCTATCACTACAGCAACAAGCATGAAATTATAGCATGTGCAAAAAAAGAGCTCTGGTCACAAGATTTATTGTTTAAGTATAGAAATAAACAGAATAATGATGATGGGGCTATGGTTTATTTTAGTTTTCAATTTTTGTTTGGTTTTGGCTCTGTGGCTTTAATTATTAAGAAAACTCTAGCAGAATTAATCTTTATAAATTAGGCAGATTTGTTTTATCTTCTCATTACTTAATCATTATGGCAAGAGAAAAGTGGAAATCTTGCACTACTCTGTGGAATAAATTTTATGGAACACTTAGTACTCACTTCCTTACAGAAGAAAACACATTCAACCAGCATGGTCAAAAATAGCAGCTATAGCCAATGATGGCATTATTTGACGCTCTCAAGGCCAGCAATAAGTAAAAGGTGCTTTCCATTCTGGTCCAGAATATGAGGATATGATTGCTTCTTCTAAACATCTGGCTGTGTACAGGTGTGGAGTTAATCTAAGCATGCCTCTCCTTCTGTTGAATGGGCCAGAGATCACAGATCTTTGAGCTTTTATGGATGAAAGCAGGAACTGCTGTCTGCAATGATAGAGATACATCAAATGTGGCTTCAAGATCAATCAGGAAAAGCTCTCAATTCTCCCAGAAGATTACACTATACTAATTGGGGACTGTGCACTAAATTATAAGGTAACAAACTTTGGATCAGTTATTTTATCTGGCATTGAGTCACCAAATTTAAACCTTTGAATTCTGAATGATAATTTCTGAAATGTAGTTAGACATAATTCTGTAATAACTAAATGCTATGTCCATCTGCTGACTGACTTTCAGGTTTTATATGAGTAAAGGTTTAACAAAGATCTTAAGAAGAAATGGAGTGTGAATGCTGGCTTCCTGGGGAACCATGGCAAGGCCACAGGCAGAAGACAGAGAAATTAGCACCAACACGAGCTCTAAGCTTCCGTTTGGCAACGTGCCCAGCCCTCACCCATGGTTCATTCTGGGCATGTTCCACTAGTGGGCAACTGAACATTCACACTGGCACAACTGGAACAGTCTTCAACTTTGAGCAAGAGAACAGCAGAGGCAGGAAAGAAGGAAGGCCAGGGGAACCAGCCAGGAAAAAGAATGAAAAACAAGATGGAGAAGAATAAAGACCAGGAGAGACTTTATTGCCTGAGATTCATCCCAAGGAGGTGAAGAAAATCCATTTGTGTTCAGTCCAATAGAATGATGTTTGTAAAAAAGTCTCTGACTTTTCATTGAAGGCATAAAATTAATAATAAGCACAATATCACTGCAAAGCTACCATGTCCTAGGCACTATAGAATTTAACATGCAATTTCTTATTTAATCTTCAAGTCAATATTATCATGCCCCTGGTTACAAACAGGAAGTGAGGCTTGGCTTAAGGGACATGCCATAAATCGTAGTTAGTATGAGACAGAGCTGAGATTCAGACCCAGGTCAGTCTTTAATTCTACACTGCATTGCCAGCTGAGGCATGGAGTCACTCTATCAATGCTCAGGCCTTTATTCTAGGAGAAAATATCTGATATAAGTGCTCACATAGGATTTTCAGAAACAAGGGAACTGGTTGAGAGTAATCAAGGATTTCCTACTATTAAATTGCAAACGACCTTGCTACACCACTAACCTACCCTTCATTCCTCTGCGGTAGGCAGGCAGGATGGCGGCACCAGTGCCCCCACAGAGCCTGGTCAAGTCCTTGGCCTGAGACCTGCTGTGTCCTCTGTTATGCAGGTCCCTGCTGGATGCCATCTCTGTCCTGTCCACTTCTGCCCTCTTTCTGGTGCGACTCCTTCAATTTGCAGCTCCAGATACTTCGTACTCTGCCCTCTGTGCACTGATTCTCGTTCCTCAGCTGGCTTTACTCTTGTGTTGTCTTCAGTGAATCTCACTCACATTCATGACCTTGGTTTCCATATTCTTTTCACCATCTGCCTTCTCCCAGGCTGCAGTCTGCTCCAAGGGGCCCTGGGCCTCTAGGGAACTGCACTCCCCACATCTCTAGTCCTGCTGTGTACAACTTCTCCAGTCACAGGAGTCTTGCCCACTCTGCCCTCTCTGCCCAGATGGGCCAGGCTGGCCACGCCCCTCCTCAGCACTGCAGCTGTGAGGGCTGGCCACAGGACTTACCACTCCAGGGCTCCCAGTGCGGAGGAAAGTCATCTTCCTGCTTTTATTTTATTTTACTTTTTAAAAATATATTAAATATAAAGCTGTAGAATGTATCTTTCGTTTTCTAAATTTCAGATTCAGGGGTGCATTAGTCCATTTTTGCACTGCTATAAAGAAATATCTGAGACTGGATAATTTATAAAGGAAAGAGGTTTAATTGGCTCACAGTTCCCTAAGCTGTATAGGAAGCACGGTGCTGGCATCTGCTTGGCTTCTGGGGAGGCCTCAGGAAATTTTCAATCATGATGGAAGGCAAAGGGGGAGCAGGCACGGCTGGAGCAGGAGCAAGAGAGAGAAGGGGGGAGGTGCTACACACTTTTAAACAACCAGATCTCCTGCCATCTCTATCAGGAGAACAGCACTAAGGGGGTGGTGCTAAATCATTAGAAACTGACCCCATTATCCAATCACCTCCCAGCAGGCCCCACTTCCAGAACTCGGGATTACATTTCAACATGAGATCTGGGTGGGGACACAGAGCCAAACCCATATCAATAGGGTACATATGCAGGTCTGTTACACGGATATATTGCATAATGGTAAGGTTTGGGCTTTTAATGAACCCTCCACCCCAATAGCGAGCTTTGTGTCTGATAGGCATTTTTTCAACCCTCACCCTCCTCTCAAGTGCCCCTCTTTGGGAGTCCCCAGTGTCTACTATTTTTGGCTTTATGTTCATGTGTATCCATTGTTTAGCTCCCACTTATAAGTCAGAACATGAGGTATTTGATTTTCTATTTCTGAACTATTTCACTTAGGATGGTGACCTCCAGCTCCATCTCTGTTGCTGCAAAGGACATGATTTCATTCTTTTTTATAGCTGCATAGTATCCCACAGTGTAGATGTACCACATCTTCTTTATCCAGTCAGCTATTGATGGACACTTAGGTCGATTCCATGACTTTGTTTTTGTGAACAGCACTTCCTCTTTCGGGGTGAGGGAGGCAGTGGCTGTGGCAGGTGGGAGATTCTCCTGAGGCAGGGGAGGCAGAGTCAGGCTGAACCCAAGACGGGAAATGACCTCAGACCTTCAGTTCAGCTAAAGAACACTAGCTCTCCGTGAATCAGGGACAGCCAAGGCAATGGATCAGGACAGAGGCTAATTCACCGAGCCAGTGACCTCAGCACCCTGGACACGGAAATGAAAAAGACAAAAGTGGTCTAAGAAACTGTGCAGACACAGTGGTCCAAGGTTGTGGACTTACCATCCTGCAGCCGCGACCACCTCCGCTGGGGCACAGGGCATGCAAGGCCTCCCAATGCATGTTCCAAAGGACAGGGCATGCTCGCGTCCTTCAGAAGGAGCAGTGGGCCTCGCAGTGCAGTTTCTGGGCCATCCACAGTCTCGGCCTCCAGCCCCTGGGGCCCTCCCAGGCCCGGAGGGCAGGGTCACTGTCAGGGAGAGTCCACGGGGCTGGTGAGGCCAGTGGCCGCACTCCTTCCCTGTGCGGAGGCCAGCGGGTTGTGGGCTGAAACAGGGTCAAGGAATTTGAGGCTCGGGGGTCTCGGATGGCCCCTCCTTCTGATGTTTGGAGCTGTCCACAAAGAGAAAGCTCAGGTGCCCAGTCCTAAGGGCCTGAGGGGCAGCTTATGGATGAGGGTGGAAGCCACTGGAAAGGGTGAAAGGGCCGCAGTTGGCGCTGCCTGCCCAGGGCTTGGAGGTCCCGGCAAGGCTTCTGGTGCTGAGGCAATGTTGACCCGTCAGCCCATTCTATCAGCATTCCTAGTCATCTCTACCCAGTCTATATTAAGGAAGTCACACAGGTAAAGGGGTCGTTAATTGGAAAACTATTTGCCCAATAACAACACCCAGTTTTAAAAATGTATCCTGTGGCTAAACAATCAAATAACAACAACAACAAAACACAGTGGCCCACTATCCAAAGTTCCACTCTCCCGGGCTTCAGTTACCCGCAATCAACCTTGGTCTAAAATAGGCGAGTGCAGTACAGTAGTATTCTGAGATAGAGAGAGGTCAGGTTCACATAATGTTATTACACTATATTGTTATAACTGTTTTATGGTATTTGTTGTTGATCTCTTCCTGAGGCTAATCTATATATATATATATATATATATATTTTTTTTTTTTTATTGGACTTTAGGTTCTGGGGTACATGTGCAAAACATGCAGGATTGTTGCATAGGTACATACATGGCAATGTGGTTTGTTGCCTCCATCCCCCTGTAACCTACATCTGGCATTACTCCCGGTTATCCCTCTCCAACCTCCCTACCCCCGCCCCGGCTGTCCCTACCCTATTCTCCCCCAACAGACCTAAGTGTGTGATGCTCCCCTCCCTGTGTCCATGAGTTCTCATTGTTCAACACCTGCCTATGAGTGAGAACATTGCAGTGTTTGTTTTTCTGTTCTTGTGTCAGTTTGCTGAGAATGATGGTTTCCAGATTCATCCATATTGCTACAAAGGACACAAAATCATGTTTTTTATGGCTGCAAAGTATTCCATGGTATATATGTGCCACATTTTCCTTGTCCAGTCTATCATTGATGGGCATTTGGGTTGGTGCCAGGTCTTTGCTATTGTAAACAGTGCTGCAATGAACATATGTGTGCATGTGTCTTTATAATAGAATGATTTATAATCCTTTGGATCTATACCCAGTAATGGGATTGCTGGGTCAAGTGTAATTTTTATCTCTAGGTCCTTGAGGAATCACCACACTGTCTTCCACAATGGTTGAACTAGTTTACACTTCCACCAACAGTGTAAAAGTGTTCCTATTTCTCCATGTCCTCTCTAGCATCTGTTGTCTCCAGATTTTTTAATGATTGCCATTCTAATTGGCATGAGATGGGTGTCTCAAAGTGGTTTTGATTTGCATTTCTCTAATAACCAGTGATGATGAGCATTTTTTCATGTTTGTCAGATG